>JAVTVY010030247.1:0-123600 GCA_036873755.1 Hanleya hanleyi | reverse complement strand
TCAAGGATGGCTGTCATAGTCCAGTAGTGATGAGTGATGGCACGCCTCTCCATCGAGTGCACTCTGTGAAGGACCGCTTCTGTGAACTCGTTCAGGATCTGGCGTCGTCCCTCGTTGTCGTCGCCATCTGCAAACATGGACCGGACCACTGCTCGGTAACCCGTGAATGAATTCACCGCGGTGGCATGCTGTAAAATGCGAGTGGCACAGGGCTGGATCTCCGTCATGGCTCTGCAACCGTAGAAATGAAGGTGTGTGATCCCGAGAGACGTGTTTTATAGACCATGTCACACATGCGCGCCTAGACGTCGGGTGTAGTCCGTGATACGTACTATTCTGATGGATTAGTCCAAAATAGAGAGCAACAACAACAAGACAGATTACAGATCAATTCTTTTATTATGCGTGAACATCATAGAAATGCATGTTCTGACCTGTCTGTGGGGTTTTTCCACAATGGCGGTCACCTTCCGGCATTAGCCGCCATTAGCCGCCATTTCCCCACAATGGCGGCCACCTTCCTCCATTATCCGCCATTTTCCAACAATGGCGGTCAGACAAGTCTGGACATGTCCAAACGTCACGCTCCATTCACCCAAACCGGAAGTGACGTCATTTTTACATCCGGGCACTTCGCGTCTGCGCCTGCATTGAGGTATGCATGAGGGTCTTCATGCGCGCGCGCAATGCCGCTCAGTCGTACACCAGTACACCAGTCTCGATCCTCGACTTGGGGTAGAGTGTGCTAAAAATAGATTACCAGCTAGCGTGCTATAAAGGGGAAGCGGCCTTGCCGTTTCATCAGACACTCTGTCAACCACCAAGATGTTCACTTGCACAACTTGCCAGAAGCAGTTTACTCGCCCAGAAGATTTGCGACGCCACGAGGCCTCCACCCACAACGGTACACTATATACTTGTATAACCTGCGCCCGGTTATTTAATCGGGAAGATGCTTTACTGCGCCACGAACGCTCACTCCACGAGGGCGCGAAGGAACAATGTAATGAATGTGGTCAACTCTTCAAACGACGCAGTCAGTTGAGACGGCATCAGCGTTTGATTCATGGTCCGTCTCTACGGTTTGGGCGACAACTTCCTACTGAAGAGGAGCCGCAGAAGGTGAGACCCAGTGAAGATAAGCCCGGGGAGACGAACGCCATTGGTGATGCGATCACGGAGAGTCCGCCTATACCCACACTTCAGAAGAGCCTAGATATCCAGCCAGTCCCTAGCATTGCTGTTGCCAGTCATACGCCTGACGACATCGGACATTTTCTGGAAGATGCAGTGGATATTCCCAGCGATCTGTTACAGGACGCCCATCCAGTGAATGACATCGATCGGCGCCAATGGCCCATGATGCGGCACATTTTCCACCGTGATCGCCCCATTTCAGATATCTACAATTTCCCACTGACCCACCTCACCCGTCTACGCAGCTACGTGGAAGCCATCTTCAAAGATCAAACTACGGCCTTCAAATTGAATGTTGCTTTCGGGTACATCTTGCGTCACAAAAAGACGGACCAGTTACGGTATTATTATGCCAGTAATAACAGCCATGTGTTTGACCAACCGCTCACCATCATTAACCGGGGGTCACTAGAGACGATGCTGGAGATACTGGACACCGTGGAACCCTTGAGATGGGCACATCGTCAACGCCCCAACATACAATGGGTCGTAGAGAAGGTCACCAATGCCACGTTCTGCCTTACCAAGCTGACCGACCACCGCCATCGGTTGAATGCGTCACCCGCGCCCTGATGAATACCATAAGATGCCGCACGTAGTCTCTATGTCTACATGCTGATCGTTGACTTGAGCTCAGTAAACACTTGTACATAATGTGACGGTGCGTTAAATAATAATAAAACATGGTGTTTGATATTTCAATTTGTTTTGCTGTGAACATACTAAACATACCCAAGGCGGCTCCCCCAGCCTGGGTATGATGTAACATTGGGATAATAAACTGTATAAACCTTGCTGAACTTGTTGTTATTCATGACAACCGCTTTCCGCTATACTTGGATGAAATATATACAGAATTCCCTGTCTGCGCATGCGCAGAATGGTGACAACGGCCGAGCCACTAGTCCAGTCCGATGCCCCTTCACGAATGCTTCACATGGATACCTCCTACAACTCCAGGGAGCCGCCCTGGGTATGATGTAACATTGGGGATAATAAACTGTATGAACATTGCTGAACTTGTTGTTGTTCACATCACCCCATTGACTTGATAGGCAGATCCCAATAAGCCCGGGGACCGATAGTAGCCCTTTTGGCTAGAGGTGATAGGGGTTTTCCCCTAGTTTAGAACTGATTGTGCTAAAAATAGATCAACAGATAGCTTGCTATAAAAAGGAAACGGTCTGGCCGTTTCATCAGACACTCTGTCAACCACCAAGATGTTCACTTTTACTACGTGCTCGAAATCATTCACTCGCAGGCACGACTTGCGCCGCCATGAGGCTACCAAGCACGATGGAACCGCCCGGTATAGCTGTACGATATGTAGGCCTACACTATCGTTTCATCGCCCAGATCATTTACAGCGCCATGAACGTTCAATTCATGGGCCATCCAAGCGTCGATGCGAAGAATGTGGTCAACTCTTCAAATGACCCAGTCAGTTAAAACGGCATGAGCGTTTCATTCATGGTACATCACCACGGCATGAGGGACAACTTTCCACTAAAGAGGTACCCAGGAGGGACAGATGCACTGAAGATGAACCCGGGGAGGAGAATGCCACTGATGATGCGATCACGGAGAGCCCGCCTATACCCACAGCTCAGAAGAGCCTAGATATCCAGCCGGTCCCTAGCATCACTGTTTCCAGTCATACGCCTGACAACAACGAACATTTTCTGGAAGATGCGGTGGATGTTCCCAGCGATCTCTTACCCGAAGATCATCCAGTAGGTGAGATGTATCGACGCCATTGGTCCATGATCCGACACTGCTTCCACCGTCATCGCCCTATATTGGACTTGTACAATTTCCGACTGACCGACCTCGCCCGTCTACGCAGCTACGTGGAAGCCATCTTCAATGACCAACCTACATCCTTCACATTAAATGTAGCATTTGGGTACATCTTTTGCCATAAGATGACGCCTGAATTGTGCTATTTCTATTCCAGTGCCATCAACCCAGTGTACGACCATCCTTTCACAATCACCAATCGGGCATCGCTAGAGACGATGCTGACCCAACTGGACACTGTGGATCCCTTAGAATGGGGCTATGAACAGCGTACCAACACCAAGTGGATAGTGGAGAGGGTCACCAATGTTACGTTCTTCGTGGTTAAACTGACCCACCACCCCATCGGATGAAAGTATTCACCCATGCACTGATAGATACTCAGAATGCGCAAACAACTATCTGAGGATATGTTTCCTCAACGGTATCCTGGCCTGTCCGATGACGATTAGATCAAACGGTTCAGAGCGAACATGGCCGAAGATGGAACTTTCTGAAATGGCGACTTCTGATTGGACAAGAGTAGCCGAGAATACATCTAACGGACAGGAACGAATATGACAGACGCAAATGGTGGCCTCTGATTGGACAAGAATATTCTTGAATTGTAAATATACCCAACGCGGCTCCCCCCAACGTGGGTATGATGTAACATTGGGGAGAATAAACTATATGAAAAAAAACTTCTTGTTGTTGTTGTTCTCTTATGTGTGATCATTGTTGTTGTTGCAGTTGTTGTTCTCTGTCCGGTCTATATCATGGTGTTAAGGTGTAACGACGGGCGTCGACTGGCGTCACTGCATTTCGAAGAATTAGTGACAATTCCATGGAATATCAGAGCTTCTGAGCTATTTCACCTGGGCGTTGATGCATTAAGAATGGCGTTGGTGGGCGTTGCTACAAGATGACACCTCACACGACGCATTCGCACCGCGGATAGTCCATCTCTACACCAAATACCATCCTTCGCTGCCCCAAAATGCTCACTTTCGCTACTACTCGTACTGATGACGTCACCAATGACGTCACAGATGCTGTGGATATCCCTCAACGCGGAATGTACACCCCGAGAGCTACAACATGACACCTCTCAGGACGCATTCGGACCAAGAATAGTTCCTCTCTACTCCGAATACCTTCCTTCACTGCCTCAAAATGTCCACTTTCGCTACTACTCCTACTGATGACGTCAAAAATGACGTCACAGATGCTTCGGACATGCCTCAACTCGGAATGTACACCTCGAGAGCTACAAAATGACACCTCACACGACGCATTCGGACTAAGGATAGTCCCTATCTACACCAAACTCACCCCCACGCACCCACAAAATGTCCACTTTCGCTACTACTCGTACCGATGACGTCATCAATGACGTCACAGATGACGCGGACATCCCCCAAATCGGAATGTACACCCCGAGAACTACAAGATGACACCTTCCAGGACGCATTCGAACCGTGAATAGCCCATCTCGGCCCCAAATACCTTCATGTACTGCCCGAAAATGGCCACTTTCGCTACTACTCGTACCGATGACGTCACCGATGACGCGAACATCCCTCAAATCGGAATGTACACCCCGAGAACTACAAGATGACACCTTTCAGGACGCATTCGAACCGTGATTAGCCCATCTCGACCCCAAATAACTTCCTTCGCTGCCCCAAAATGGCCACTTTACTTACTACAACCAACTGTGCATGCGCAGATTAACGCGACATGCATTCAAAAGCACACCATTCTGACTCTACCCCACACAAGCTTCACTTTGACACCTCACACGACCCATTCGAACCGTGATTAGCTCATCTCTAACCCAAACACACTCCTACATAGCACCAAAATGCCTGTTTTCTATACTACGGCCAGACTGCGCATGCGCAGACTATTGAACACGGACGAACCATTAGTGTAGTCAAGTGCTCCTCCACGAGAGCTTCAAAATAAGACCTCCCTCGACCCCATTGGACCATGAGTGGCCCACCTAGACTCCAACATGTCCACCCCGTATGGGCCTATGCACCCATAGCCATGCAGTATAGGCCTATGGGCCTACCCAGGCCTCGGTGACTTTTTTCAAAAATTTCACCGATTCGCACGGGGACACTTCCTATCATGTTCTAAATGCCGAGACGAGTAAAACGAGACCCCACAACCCTACCGCAAATGTATAGAAGTACGTTTCCCAGGGGGACAAACATTGATCCTATACCCTCAGTATGGGACTATATGGGGTTCGGTGACTTTTTTCCAAAATTTCACCGATTCGCACGGGGACACTTCCTATCATGTTCTAAATGACGAGACGAGTAAAACGAGACCCCACAACCCTACCGCAAATGCATAGAAGTACGTTTCCCAGGGGGGACAAACATCGGTCCTATACCCTCAGTATGGGACTATATGAAGCTATATCGTACTTTTTCAAAAATGTTCTAAATGACGAGACGAGTAAAACGAGACCCCACAACCCTACCGCAAATGTATAGAAGTACGTTTCCCAGGGGGACAAACATCGAACCTATACCCCAGTATGGGACTATATGGGGCTCGGTGACTTTTTTCAAAAATTTCACCAATTCGCACGGGGACACTTTCTATCATGTTCTAAATGACGAGACGAGTAAAACGAGACCCCACAACCCTACCGCAAATGTATAGAAGTACGTTTCCCAGGGGGACAAACATCGGTCCTATACCCTCAGTATGGGACTATATGAGGCTATATCGTACTTTTTCAAAAAAATTCACCGATTCGCACGGGGACACTTCCTATCATGTTCTAAATGACGAGACGAGTAAAACGAGACCCCACAACCCTACCGCAAATGTATAGAAGTACGTTTCCCAGGATGGTGCTATACCTCCCATACCCCATGTAGGCATTTTCCCGTAATTTAGGATAAAGTCCGTATTCCATATTTTTTCAGGAAAATTTTTACATACAACCACCCTGGAACTAGGGGAAGATAACTCTGTTGATAGACAAGCCCCGTTAAGCCCGGCGACCTATATACCCCTCATACCCCATATAGGCATTTTCCCAGGTTTTTCGATAAAGTCCGTGTTCCGTTTTTTTTCAGGAAAAAATTTACATGCACCCACCCAGCCATCAAATACCCCTTCACCTAGGCTTCACGTTGATACCTCACTCGACCCCATTCGACCATTAGGGGCTCCCCTAGATGCCAACACGTCTATTTTCATACCCTTGGGCCACCGCGCATGCGCAGAAGGCCGATAGTTCAACCCCCCACCCAGCCCATCAGATGCCCCTTCACATAAGCTTCACTTTGATACCTCACTCGACCCCATTGGTCCATTAGGGGCTCCCCTGGCTCCCAACACGGCTATTTTCATACCCTTGGGCCACCGCGCATGCGCAGAATGCCGATAGTTCAGCCCCATATCCAGCCCATCAGATGCCCCTTCACGAATGCTTCACTTTGATACCTCACTCGACCCCATTGGACCATTAGGGGCTCCCCTAGCTCCAAAACGTCTATTTCCATACCCTTGGGTCACCACGCATGCGCAGAATGCCGATATTTCAACCCCACGCCCAGTCCATCAGATGCCCCTTCACGAATGCTTCACTTTGATACCTCACACGACTCCATTGGCCCATTAGGGACTCCCCTAGCTCCAAAACCGCTATTTCCATACCCTTGGGCCACCGCGCATGCGCAGAATGCCGATATTTCAACCCCACACCCAGCCCATCAGATGCCCCTTCACGAATGCTTCACATCGATACCTCACTCGACCCCACTGGACCAGTAGTCAATCTCCTAGCTCCAAAAAGGCTATTTTCATACCCTTTGGCCTCCGCGCATGCGCAGAATGCCGATAGTTCAACCCCGCGCCCAGCCCATCAGATGCCCCTTCACCTAACCTTCAATTTGATACCTCACTCGACCCCATCGGACCCTTAGGGGCTCCCCTAGCTCCAAAAAGGCTATTTTCATACCCTTCGGCCGCCGCGCATGCGCAAAATGACGATATTTCAACCCCACACCCAGCCCATTAGATGCTCCTTCACCTAACCTTCACTTTGATACCTCACTCGACCCCATCGGACCATTTTATCTAGGGACTACTTTTTCTCCGCGGAAGCTTTTTCCCGAGACCGAATCACCGCCAAAACCACGGCCAAACCGCATCACCGCGCATGAATACATTTTTTTTTTTTTTTTTTTGCCGGAACTTTTTTTTTGCCCGAACATGCCCGAACATGCCCGAACATGAGTGATGAACAGCTCTCACAGATTTAACAAACTACTCGCGGCCATCTTGTACCCACCTCCCACATCATGACACTCGCGGCCATCTTGTACCCACCTCCCACACATGACACTCGCGGCCATCTTGTACCCACCTCCCACACATCACGCATGCGCACACCGCCCCAATACCGCCACAAAACCGCCACATTTTACACTTATGACGTCACAAACAGGTTCTGCGCATGCGCAGTGAGGCGCTATTCTATCAATTTAGCCTTTGTATACTACTTACAAGCTAACTTTTCTTGCATACATTACAAGAAGAACGAAGAATATACATAAACGTTTATATTTTCATGATCCTATAATACTCGAAATGAAAACTATTTATTTAGATTTGTATTTTTTGGATGCATTTTCAATGAAAGTTATTAAAACGTTTTGTGTCGGTGTATCGCAAAAAAAATTCTCGTCGAATCGACACCATGCATCTTTTACGGCAAACTTCTCGTCGTGAGGTGAACGAAATGTGTAACAAAAGTATGATGGCCGAGAGGGGCCATCGACCATCGCCCTTGAATAATTTTGGGCGATATTGCGATAACGCGATATTGCGATGCGATAACGCGATATTGCGATGCGATAACGCGATAATGCGATGCGATAACGCGAAAACGCGATATTTGCTGTGTGTAACGATGTTGCGGTGCGCGATAACGCGAAACGCGATCGATAACGCGTGTTGCGATGCGATAGCGCGATAACGGTACTATAACGCGATGCGAAAGCGATGTGCGAAATATCGCGTTATAATTACGATAATGTGCGATATTGGCGCGATATTGCGAAATATCGCGTTATTTTCCGCGATATTGTGCGATATTACGGGAATATCGCAATATCACACAATATCACACACTATCCGCGTTATTTTCTGGAAAATAACGCGATATTGTGCGATATTGCGATAATGCGATATATCGCATTATTTTACCGCGATATTGTGCGATATTATAGCAATATCGCAATATCGCACAATATCGCACACTATCGCGTTATTTTCTCGAAAATAACGCGATATTGTGCGATATTGCGATATATCGCGTTATTTTCCCGCGATATTGTGCGATATTATAGCAATATCGCAATATCGCACAATATCGCACACTATCGCGTTATTTTCCCGCAATGCTTGAGAGGATAGCCATGAAGACAACTCTGTGAACTCTGCTGGCCCAATTCCTGGTTATCTCCCCTGATTCGAACATTTCGAAATAGGTACGTTATGCAATGTTTTTTTTTATTCTTATTCGAAGGAGATGTGAAATAAATGTGCAATAGTTGCATTATGGGTAATACCTAACCCCGCCTATTTGGATATGTAACGAAGCTTTTCATCCTTAGTGCCAAATCACAAACAAACGATTTGAATGTAGGGAAACTGACCAAAGAGACAGTGCAGGCAAACCGACACATATCTCAAATATGCCGCCATTTTCGCCATCGATTTCTCAATAACCAACGAAAAGCTTCGTTACATATCCAAGTAGGCGGGGTTAGGTATTACCCACAATGCAACTATTGCACATTTATTTCGCATCTCCTTCGAATAAAAATAAAAAAAAAACATTGCATAACGTACCTATTTCGAACTGTTCGAATCAGGGGAGATAACCAGGAATTGGGCCAGCAGAGTTGACAGAGTTGTCTTCATGGCTATCCGCTCAAGCATTGCGGGAAAATAACGGGATAGTGTGCGATATTGTGCGATATTGCGATATTGCTATAATATCGCACAATATCGCGGAAAAATAACGCGATATTTCGCTATATCGGAATATCGCACAATATCGCGTTATTTTCGGGAAAATAACGCGATAGTGTGCGATATTGTGCGATATTGCGATATTGCGATATTGTGCGATATTGCGATATTGCGATATTGCTATAATATCGCACAATATCGCGGAAAAATAACGCGATATTTCGCAATATCGCAATATCGCACAATATCGCACAATATCGCACAATACCGCGTTATTTTCGGAAAAATAACGCGATAGTGTGCGATATTGTGCGATATTGCGATATTGCTATAATATCGCACAATATCGCGGAAAAATAACGCGATATATCGCAATATCGCACAATATCGCACAATATCGCGTTATTTTCGGGAAAATAACGCGATATTGTGCGATATTGCGATATTGCTATAATATCGCACAATATCGCGGAAAAATAACGCGATATTTCGCAATATCGCAATATCGCACAATATCGCACACTATCGCGTTATTTTCGAGAAAATAACGCGATATTGTACGATATTGCGATATTGCGAAATATCGCGTTATTTTTCCGCGATATTGTGCGATATTATAGCAATATCGCAATATCGCACAATATCGCACAATATCGCGTTATTTTCCCGCAATGCTTGAGCGGGTAGCCATGAAGACAACTCTGTCAACTCTGCTGGCCCAATTCCTGATTATCTCCCCTGATTCGAACATTTCGAAATAGGTACGTTATGCAATGTTTTTTTTATTCTTATTCGAAGGAGATGTAAAATAAATGTGCAATAATTGCATTGTGAGCAATACCTAACCCCGCCTATTTGGATATGTAACGAAGCTTTTCGTTGGTTATTGAGAAATCGATGGCGAAAATGGCGGCATATTTGAGATATGTGTCGGTTTGCATTCACTGTCTCTTTGGTCAGTTTCCCTACATTCAAATCGTTTGTTTGTGATTTGGCACTAAGAATGAAGACAAACACAAGACAGACATTATCAAAGACGACATCGACACCCAAAGACGAGGCAAACCGACTGTCAAATATGCCGCCATTTTCGCCGTCGATTTCCCAATAGCCAATGAAAAGCTTCGTTACATATCCAAATAGGCGGGGTTAGGTATTACCCACAATGCAACTATTGCACATTTATTTCACATCTCCTTCGAATAAAAATTAAAAAAAACATTGCATAACGTACCTATTTCGAAATGTTCGAATCAGGGGAGATAACCAGGAATTGGGCCAGCAGAGTTGACAGACGTTGTCTTCATGGCTATCCGCTCAAGCATTGCGGGAAAATAACGCGATAGTGTGCGATATTGTGCGATATTGTGCGATATTGCGATATTGCTATAATATCGCACAATATCGCGGAAAAATAACGCGATATTTCGCAATATCGCAATATCGCACAATATCGCACACTATCGCGTTATTTTCTCGAAAATAACGCGATAGTGTGCGATATTGTGCGATATTGCGATGTTGCTATAATATCGCACAATATCGCGGAAAAATAACGCGATATTTCGCAATATCGCAATATCGCACAATATCGCACAATATCGCGTTATTTTCCAGAAAATAACGCGATAGTGTGCGATATTGTGCGATATTGCGATATTACTATAATATCGCACAATATCGCAGCAAAATAACGCGATATTTGGCAATATCGCAATAACGCACAATATCGCACATTATCGCGTAATTATAACGCGATATTTCGCAATATCGCAATATCGCGTTTTCGCGTTATCGCGTTATCGCATCGCAATATCGCATTATCGCATCGCAATATCGTGTTATCGCAATATCGCAATATCGTGTTATCGCAATATCGCAATATCGCGTTTTCGCGTTATCGCATCGCAATATCGCGTTATCGCATCGCAATATCGCGTTATCGCAATATCGCAATATCGCGTTTTCGCGTTATCGCATCGCATTATCGCGTTATCGCAATATCGCCCAAAATGTTTCAAGGGCGATGGTCGATGGCCCCTCTCGGCCATCATACAAAAGAGATATTTTTGAAACGGGTATTTGTACAGGTTTAAAAATAACTAAACAGAATAAAATATCGAAGAGATACAGGCAGAGTTATCAAGTGTTGGTTACCATCTCTGGCGTATCCCCCGTCATATTTTCGCGGAATGTAGGCCGTGCCTACTGCCCTGTTTGCCCAGGTTTGAAGATTGCTATAATGTCAATTTACTGAGAATTTGTCATAAAAATATTTTTTATAAACAATGCATGCTATACGTTTTTTGACTAATGTATCGCGGAAATAAATTTCTTACGATAGATGACGCTAAATCACGACTAGAAATGTGAGCCGTCTTAGGCCATTGCCTGTTAATTTGCAGGTTAATCGAGTTGTCTCCCTTTATTCGAAGAGTTTTCTGCCCGGAATTCTGTGCGCGCAACTCCGGAAGTTGGGCCCGATTGTAAACATTGGCAAGCTATGTATAATATGTTTTTGTGATAGTTTTATGGTCAAAATGACGTGAAGATTGTTGAAATATAGAGCAACATTAAATCACACTCGCTCAACGGTCATATTGTTTGAATAAGTTTATTAACTAATTTCTTATTAACAAATGACCAAAATTTGAATACATTCTTTGTATTCTGAATGTATTCCACATACGAAAGTACCACAAACTTTGTGGTTCTCTTTGGTAAGCCCTCCCTCCCCCTCCCCCCCCCACCAAATGCTACTGTTTTACCCCCCATCTCCAACATGTCCAAGGGTAGGCCTACTGTAAAAAAAGAAAAAAAATTAACCTGTCCCTGTTTCATGATTTTGTTGAAATATTGGATCATGAAATGTTCTTCAAATTTCTGGGAGGGCATTTCATGAACAATTTATGAATTCATTTTCATCATGAAATATTCATTAAATGCTCTTGTCCCTGTTTCATGAACATTTGTTGAATTATTATTTTCGAAGGGTTCAGAGTCTAAGTTTATGAAAAATTTATTGATATCATTGTTTCGCAGTTTGCCTAGTAGTTCAGTTGCCCATATTTCGGACTTAGTGTTTAATAATATTATAAAACTTGCCGCCAATGCCGAGACATTAACACTTTCAGCAGAAGGCCATCTCTCCATACGCAATCGAAGGCCTTCTGGAAGTCTATGAAACATACATAAATCCTCTTTTTGAGTTTATGAAGATATTTATTTATGATAGTTTTCAGTATAAAATGATTGTCTGCTGTACGACTATTTTTCCTAAAGCCGGATTGGTTGTCGGACATTAGATTATTATCAGCAATATATTGATTAAGTCGGTTGTTAAGTATACTAGAAAATAGTTTACCCAGGCAACTGGAGATTGTAATGCCCCTGTAGTTCTGAGGTTCTAATTTATCTCCCTTTTTATGTAGTGGTTTGATATAACCTTCAGACCACAGGTCTGGTAGTATCCCGCTGTCATAAACGTTATTAAAAAGTTTTGCGAGAGGCGATAGAATAATATCGAGGCCACATTTCAGCATCTCGTTCGAGACACAGTCCAGACCACATGTTTTCCCCAATTTGAGGGTTTTCAGTGCTTGTAAAATTTCCTTTGTTTTTATATGGTTGTCTAAAATTGGATTCAGCGTTTGGTCGTTTTGTCTGAGCTTGAGTTCTTTTATTAAGTCTTGTGATGTACTGTCAGTAACTGTTATATTTTCGGAGTTCAGTTCACGGAAATGGGTATAGAGTCTTTCACTAAATTCTGGAGGTAAGTCTAGCTCGTCTTTGTTTCGTTCAGTAAGATTATTAATTATTTTCCAATATTCTTTGGGATTTTTGTCCTGTAAAGTTTCTAATTTATTGTACAAAGTATCTTTCATAGTCTTTTCTCTGCATTTTTGTTTTTTCAATTTCTTTTTTATGGTCATTAATTTTATTCGCAGATCAGAATCATGTGGGAATTTGGCGAGCTGTTTTGCTGTTGTTCTGAATTGGTTTTGAAGATGGTTAAGGTCTTCTGTTTTTTGGTTCGGAGGTTTTCTTTTGTAGGATTTTGATTTTTTCCATTTCATTTTGGGTGGGGAGATTTTACAGGCTGCGGTTATCAAAATTTCGTTAAAAGTTTTTGTTAGTGTGTTAATGTTTTCTTTTTCAGCTATTGGGCCGTTATCAGATGCCATAAAGTGTTGTATTTTATTTTGAATTTCTACAGATAACAATTCCTGTCTGTATAAAGTGCTGTTCTCTTTTGTGATATTGCGTGTTCCTGGTTTAGGATGTAATTTGATATTGTTTGTGTAATCGAGATCAGCATTTTTGTTGCATTTGAATAAAGTTGACATTGGGCAATGAACTGATTGTTGAGTAATTTCTTTTACATTAAGACTGATCACCCTATGCATTGAACTTTGATGGGTGAGGACATAAGTCCACTGCACTACAAACAAGTCAGTTTCCCGAAGGAGTCCCCTGGGGTCCTACCATTTAGTATGCGTATTCCTGATGCAATACATAGTTCGATCAGGGCCTTGCCGTGATGTTTGTAGTTTGTACAGTTATCTTGGGAGTATCTTTGACGTATGGTACTGTCCGTAACATAGTTATCAGGCAGTGGTAGGAACTTAGCGGTATCATCTAAAATATAGTCATCTAATACGGTATTGTTAGTAGCAGTTCTTGCATTTGCATCCCCCATGAGAATAACCATGCCTTTGGAGCTAAAACAGGCAATCTCATTTTCTAGCATGCTGAACTGGTCATTATAGTAAGGGGAATCAATAGGTGGAATATAAAATGAACATACAAATAGGTCGGTCTTCCAGCCAAATATATTACCTGGCAGCTTAATCCACAATGTGGATGAATTGTTTGTGGGCATTTCTGTTATATACGGGTGATATTTGCTTTTGTAGAGAACAAGTAGACCTCCCGATCCCCGGCCACAGGACTGGTGAGAGATTTTCACACAGTGCTTAGTTTTTCTACAGTAACCTTTTACATCTAATGTGACTCCACGGTTTTCAGTATTGTTTTTGGAACTGTGCGTTTCTTGGAGGCAGATGATGTCATGTGCAAAGATGAGCTTTTGCACATCTGGGGATTTTAGTTTACCCTTCAAGCCATCAATATTCCAGGACATAAATGATAACTTTCCCTTATGTTTATCAAGGGGCAACACAACTTGAAGGTACCTAAGATATAAAATATCACAAGTGAGAGATCCCATACTAATATATGATAAGAACAATTATAACTGTTCTGTTTATAAATATAGTTAAAATAATATCTATAGTTATAATTTATGTAGTTATATTAGTGCCAGTAATAACCTTGAGAAGAACTGTTAATCCAGATATATTGTGACAGGTTTGAGATTATCAAGTAGCATGGAATACTAGATCTATGCCATTAACTGATAAATGATGTCCATAGACCATCTTGTTGATTATCTTTAATGGTTTCCATGTTTGATGCAGAAAATTTGTCTGTCACATAAATATCAGGATTAGTCACATATCAGTAATTGTACATGTGAATAATTAGGTATGACACATTAGGTCTATAGTTTATAGCCTGTGTATATGTAAATACAGCTATTAGGTTAATGATAAGTAGATCATGACAATAGAAAACATATATACATGTAGTAGATCGAGTCGATAAGTTTAAAGCACTAGATGTTCAACAGTTCAGTTAAATAAAAAAAAAAAAAAAAAAAAAAAAAACACTAGAGGTTCAACAGCTCATGTTCATATGTACCATTGTAAATCATAATTATGATTTATCTAGCAGTTGTTTAATATAGTTACACAATCTAACGGTATTGCACTCAGTTATTCATCATATCTTGATAGCATCTATTCAATTATATGGTTAATTTAGATTATATATTATATATTAATAGAAAAATAACCATTGCAGGTGTCTTGTAAATCACATACCTCAAATCAAACTTTGGAGGTGGCTGATCTGTGATCAGATCCAATAGCTTATTTTGGCCGTAATAGCAAAGTTAATAATGTTCCATTATTGATAATTGGTTGTAATTATATTTATAATTACATTCCATATAATTCATGAGGTCAAAATAAGGGAGTGTGGATCACAAGAAATCTTAACCATGACACAATTGTATACATAAAGACCATACAATTACCTTAACTATAATTAGACAAATAATCCATATGGTAGGTCTACGGTTATAGCATTAAATTATATATTGTGTTAGGATTGGTGGTATGAAATTTTGAATACTGATAGTGAATGAATGGAATATAACATTGTATTCAGCAATATTTCAATTATATAAGGATGCAGATACATGTATCATTTGATAACTATTTCCTTTGATGATAATTAATATATTCAGTCCAATTTAGTGGCCTCCCAAGAC
Source organism: Hanleya hanleyi (assembly GCA_036873755.1). Classification (NCBI taxonomy): domain Eukaryota; kingdom Metazoa; phylum Mollusca; class Polyplacophora; order Lepidopleurida; family Hanleyidae; genus Hanleya; species Hanleya hanleyi. Next base: position 108,212 of record JAVTVY010030247.1, on the reverse strand, counting down.
AGGCCTTGGGTAGGCACGAGGTACTACTACTATTCTGGTATTGCTTAATAGAAAAATAACCATTGCAGCTGTCGTGTAAATCACATACCTCAAATCAAACTTTGGAGGTGGCTGATCTGTGATCAGATCCAATAGCTTATTTTGGCCGTAATAGCAAAGTTAATAATGTTCCATTATTGATAATTAGCTGTAATTACATTTATAATTACATTCCATATAGTTCATGAGGTCAGAATAAGGGAGTGTGGATCACAAGAAATCTTAACCATGACACAAGAAATTGTATACATAAAGATCATACAATTACCTTAACTATAATTAGACAAATAATCCATATGGTAGATCTATGGTTATAGCATTAAATTAATATATGTATTGTGCTAGAATGGGTGGTATGAAATTTTGAATACTGATAGTGAATGAATGGAATATAACATTGTATTCAGCAATATTTCAATTATATAAGGATGCAGATACATGTATCATTTGATAACTATTTCCTTTGATGATAATTAATATATTCAGTCCAATTTAGTGGCCTCCTAAGACAGGCCTTGGGTAGGCACGAGGTACTACTACTATTCTGGTATTGCTTAATAGAAAAATAACCATTGCAGCTGTCGTGTAAATCACATACCTCAAATCAAACTTTGGAGGTGGCTGATCTGTGATCAGATCCAATAGCTTATTTTGGCCGTAATAGCAAAGTTAATAATGTTCCATTATTGATAATTGGCTGTAATTACATTTATAATTACATTCCATATAATTCATGAGGTCAAAATAAGGGAGTGTGGATCACAAGAAATCTTAACCATGACACAATTGTATACATAAAGACCATACAATTACCTTAACTATAATTAGACAAATAATCCATATGGTAGGTCTACGGTTATAGCATTAAATTATATATTATGTTAGGATTGGTGGTATGAAATTTTGAATACTGATAGTGAATGAATGGAATATAACATTGTATTCAGCAATATTTCAATTATATAAGCAGATACATGTATGATTTGATAACTATTTCCTTTGATGATAATTAATATATTCAGTCCAATTTAGTGGCCTCCCAAGACAGGCCTTGGGTAGGCACGATCGAGGTACTACTACTATTCTGGTATTGCTTAATAGAAAAATAACCATTGCAGCTGTCGTGTAAATCACATACCTCAAATCAAACTTTGGAGGTGGCTGATCTGTGATCAGATCCAATAGCTTATTTTGGCCGTAATAGCAAAGTTAATAATGTTCCATTATTGATAATTAGCTGTAATTACATTTATAATTACATTCCATATAATTCATGAGGTCAGAATAAGGGAGTGTGGATCACAAGAAATCTTAACCATGACACAAGAAATTGTATACATAAAGATCATACAATTACCTTAACTATAATTAGACAAATAATCCATATGGTAGATCTATGGTTATAGCATTAAATTAATATATGGATTGTGCTAGAATGGGTGGTATGAAATTTTGAATACTGATAGTGAATGAATGGAATATAACATTATATTCAGCAATATTTCAATTATATAAGGATGCAGATACATGTATCATTTGATAACTATTTCCTTTGATGATAATTAATATATTCAGTCCAATTTAGTGGCCTCCTAAGACAGGCCTTGGGTAGGCACGAGGTACTATTCTGGTATTTAGGTGGTAATGTGTGCCGGTACCCCATGAGGCGTAAATAATGTAAGAATCATTAACTGTGATATGATTGGCACTTGTTACCTGATAAACTTTCGATAGTGAGGCTATTAGTTCTACTAAAATGAATGGTACAATGTGTTGAAAGTATAGCTATATTATACAATGATCTATTGACTGTCTTCTGACTAAATTACATACACTGGCACTTGATACTTGGTAAGCTTCCCATTAGTGAGGCTATCAATTCTACTAAAATGAATGGTACAATGTGTTGAAAGTATAGCTACATTATACAATAGTCTATTGACTGTCTTCTGGCTAAAATTACACACACTGGCACTTGTTACCTGGTAAACTTTCCATTTTAGTGAGGCTATCAATTCCACTAAAATGAATGGTACAATGTGTTAAAAGTATAGCTACACTATACAATAGTCTATTGAGTGTCTTCTGGTTAAAATTACCGACATCTCGCCATGGTTAAAAAAAAAAATAATAATAATAATAATAATAATAATAATAAAAAAATAAATAAATAAATAAAAATAAAAATAAAATAAAATCACCCCTCCCTATGATGTATGCATATGTCCTGTAGTTCATCAGGCAGTTTCAGCATATAAAACATAGAGATATATCCTTTAAGATGCAAGGTCCAACATTTTGTCTTGCATTTAATATTTAAGATAATGGTTAGAAGAGTATCATTATAAAGCACCATCAGCTTACCTATATGCATGCACATTATTTTCACAAAGTTGGTTAGAATAGACAAAAATGTATTTGATATCACATATATCAAAAGCCAATTTTAGGGGGGTTTGTTTGAAATGACAGGTACTGAGGCCTGCAATTTCAGGTAGTATGTGATATATGTTTCATTTTAGGCATGAATTGACACACGTAGCACGGTATCAGAAGAAATAAACATAAACTTAACTATAATAAACAAGGAATGTACTTAATACGTGAAGTCAGATTTTCAAAGCTGTCAGAATGTGTGCTTCATTAAAAAGCTACATGTAGCTATCACATAGATTTGTGTTTAAAATATGATTAAAATCAAACAGTTAAAATTATCATTTGTCTGAAGAGTTTTAACTTTGCTTGAGATTTATGCCTAAATAAGAACGAACGATGTCCCGCAGTCAAATCAGTGATTTACACCTGGGTTTCCATCAGAGACGCAAACCTATTTTCTGAAGTCCAGGGTAAGTTCATGTCTCTGGTATGATGCCTGTAATTTGGAGTCCATCTGTGCAGGTTTGCTCCTGATTTCAGGTTATACTGCCAGTGCCACATTGGTGGATTTGTCTGTTTTGTCGACGTCCGATATGCTAAAGGCAGGGTTGGTATCTCTTCGGTATGGTTGAGAGGAAAGTTTTTCTGCGTTTCTTCTTGCCCCTTGAGATGGTGATGTTGATGTTGGACATTGGACGTAGTATTGTCATAGCTGAGGTTAAAGTAGGGGTACAAGATCCGTTTGTATATACTGACCAGCTTACTGATTCCTGCTCTGTTGAGGTGTTTATAGTCATTCACTGAGAAGAAGTTTCGGTTTTCACTGATTGTGAGAAGACTGACGTATGCAATGTGATGTTCATCGCATAAATTCTGGAAGCATTGGTCCAAGTATTTTTTCTTGGGATTCGAAACATTTTGGTGAAATACAGCACAAAATTGAATTTTGCTGTCCTTCAGATTGGCTGCATTTTGTAGTAAATTTGAGAGATCAGTAAGTATGGTCGTCTCATCATTTCGTTCGATATCATTTCCACCAGCTTGTATTACTAGGTGTCGAGGTTGTATTTGATGTTTTTGATAAAGTTTGTGGCTCCTTGTAGTGTTTTGTTGCGCAATTCGATACGCGAGGTCTTCTTATTTGGGATTAGGTATCTTGGATTTATCGGTCTAACATTGGAGTCACCCAGGATCAATAGGTCAGTCCTTGCTCTTGTATTCGGAGGGTTATCTCCCCTGTCATGTACTGCGTTGACCACATCTGCTTGTACATGACTGTTGGAAGAGTCAGGGGTCAAGATTGGTGGTAGTACATTAACAGCATGTTCATCGGTTTCAATACAGATTGGGATAGGCTGATTTTTAGGTGCTGATCGTGTGCCTTCGGTGTTTCCGAGTTCAGATATATCAGATTTGGCAATGGATTTGGCAGCGGTTTCGGTCGGGGAAATTTTCAGGAAGTCTGTTTGTGATGATGATTCAACATATGTGGGCTTGTTCAGAATTTGGGCGTAGGATGGAAGGCGTTGTAAAATTTCTGCAAATTTTCTGTTCATATATTCGGTTAGCTGATTAACTTTTTTTGTAATCACTGTAAGTTGTTCGAAAATTTGGTTACATTGCACTGGTTGAGAAGATGATTCTTCTCTGGTATCGGCAATTATCCTGGTGTTTTTCTTCTCCGTGTCTTGTAGACCTTGATTTATCTGTAGCAACAGATCACACACAGACGATTCCACATTAACTAGACTTTTCAGTGTGGGGTCCTCACACTGTGTTCCACAGGAGATGTATTTCTTGTCAGGTCTTGCTTGGCTATCTCGCTGTCCAGGAGTCACAAATTTAATGGGGATGTCATCCACACACTGCGTAGTTTCATTGTGCATTGTTGTATCAAGTTCGTTGTTGTTGCGTTGAGCTGCTCCTATAGTAGATGATGGGTCACCTTGTTCCTTATTTAGGCAGCTAGGGGACACAGTTATGGGAGAGTCAGGATTATCTGGCAATGACAGACCACAGATATGGTAAGCCATTTTTTCTGTGGTATTTAGATCTAGTAACACAGGAGGGCTATCTATGATCTCTGAAAGTGCCGAATCGAGACATGTAATAGCTGTATGAAGATCGGTGTCCAGGTCACTTGTGTTCTGGTGGTGTATTCTGGGCGTCAATCAACACGCAGTCACGATTTTCTGTGGGTTTGGCTGATGAACTACCGGTATTGCTTTGTGAATCTAGTTTGGCGTGCTGTTCGTTTAGGTTATCATCTATTCGACAGTCAGAATATCTGATATCCACTATTCTGCATTTTTCCGTGAGATTTTCCATCTCGGCGCATTCTGATGATTGGGACACAGTCATCAGACCAGTTGGCGTGGGCTCGTGCTATGGACGACGCACTGGCTGAACCCCATGAACAACTGTCTAGCCATGAACCCGACGACGATGCCATTGATTACCCGGCTAGACTCAGTCAGCCCAGTGACATGACCACCTGATCCTTTGATCTCACGGGGTTCTCCCTATAAATACGAGAGACAGTCAAATCTGGTACCATTCACGTACTGACCATGACGGAGCATATAATACTGGCGTATTTCAGCTTGACCCCCGAGGTTTTCCTGCACGTGTATGGGGATAAGGTCGATATCATGGAGGAGGTGGGAGACATCTGTGATGCGGACCCTACACAACCGTGCCCGGCTCACATTCGTCTGTCCCGGGAGGGCTGGACCAAATTCAAACGGGTGTTGTCTGGTGAACTGGACGGCGACCTCATCCACTTGTGTCACGATGTGTACATCCGACGCGGCCCTTTCTTTGCTCAATTGGCTCGGCTAGATGGAGGTACAGTGCATTTTACCCTTCACCCTGATCTATGGTCTGATCATTGGAAGATGCCGTGGTAGATGTGGATGAAGTGCTTATCAAGTGATCATCAGACGAGTTGGACTGGTCATTTACCATGGCCACTGTGGAAGCCCACGAAGAAAATCAGAAAGAAACTCCGGCCCAAGATACACCCGTTATAAATAAACGATAGAGCCAGGGTCCATCATCATTGTGCCACCATGAAGCGCTGGGAGAAGGTGTTGGCTAACTTATACTACATTACAACACATATAAGGGAAGTGGGAAGAGGTGCCGACATACTGACTGCGTCACATGACTTCACAGAATAGTCTTCTGGTTAACCTATTCTAAAGCACATACCAAGAAGCTAACGATTCGTGATATGTGTTGTATCTCAGGTACGCTGACAGTCCGGCAGCCTATAGTGCCTTGTCGGCTCTCTGTCGAGCGGCCAAACCCCAAGGGATACAACGTGCTCAAGTCCGAGATTGGTTAAGAAAACAAGACACCTATACCTTACATCGATCTGTCCGTCGCCATTTTCTACGGAACCGGGTTATCGTGGGAGGAATAGATGCCCAGTGGCAAGCGGATTTGGTCGATATGAGCACCTTTGCCAAACACAACGATGGGAATCGATACATCTTGACGTGCATCGATATCCTATCCAAGTATGCGTGGGTGATACCCATCCGGACGAAAACGGGGGTGAATCTCATAGCGGCGTTCAAAGACATCTTCAAGACCGGGCGCAAACCTTTGTATTTGCAAACCGACGAAGGCACGGAATTCCTCAACATAATTTGCTCCAACAGTTTCTGAAAGCCCAGAAGGTGTTTTTCTTCCATACGTACAACGAGACCAAGGCTTCCGTGGTGGAAAGGTTCAACAGGACATTGAAAGGCCGCATGTATAAATATTTCACCTATAAGAATACAAGGCGGTACATCGATGTTCTCCCGAAACTTGTGAGGGGTTACAATCGAGCCTATCATCGGAGTATAGAGAGAGCCCCCATTACCGTGACCCAACGCAATGAAGCCCAAATCCGGCGTGTCTTGTACTTCATACCATCGCAACGAGCACCGAAGGCGGTGTACAAGGTCGGGGACCCTGTACGGATCAGTAAAGTCAAGGGCAAGTTCGAGAAAAGTTACTTGCCCAACTGGAGCGTTGAACACTTCCTGATTAAACGGCGCCTACCCCGACAGCAGCGAGTCTATGAACTGGAAGATCTTCAAGGGGAACCGTTGTTAGGGACGTTTTACGAGACGGAATTACAGCCTGTCCTAAAAACACAGCAAGACTACTACACGGTGGAGCAGATTTTGAAAATGGAACGTCGACGTGGCAAACTGTTTCATTTCGTCAAATGGCAAGGCTGGCCCAGTTCCTTCAATTCCTGGGTCGCAGCCAACCAGGTGAAACGACTATAAAGCCAGACACCACTGCCGTCCTCCTTCATTCCACGTCCGACCACAGTGCACGGTGCAACCGTCTCTGAACACAGCGTCTTCCAAAACGCGCAAAGCGCAAGTGGGCTTTGTGGTGATAGTGCTAACCCTGCTGAGTGTGTTGTACGGAGGTGTGTTTTACGACGTAGCCTATGTCAGCACGTTACTTAACCAACTGAGAACACCAGCCATCAGTGAAACCGGTCTACAGAGAGCACCAGTCGTATCGACCCCAGTCGCCACCACACCCCGTGTACAAACCACAACGAGCTCCACACCAACGCCAAGTACATCCACTACGTCTGAAGACCCACCGGATTTCATCCCTCACAGTGAACCGACAACGACGACCCACGTTGTACCCACCACCACCATCATCATCCCTGACAGTGAACAGACAACGACGACCGACGTTGTACCCACCACCACTCCAGTTCACTCGTACCAAATTTACAAGAGCGGACTACCACGACAACGGATACACCTCCAACCATGGACCCTCGGTGGCAGCATCCCTTCACCTGCGTCATCGCAGGACCGACGGGTTCCGGCAAAACGCACTTCGTCAGGAAGCTCCTTCAACACGCCGACAGCATGATCACTCCACCTGTTGCTCGAGTCGTGTGGTGTTACGGAGAATGGCAGGAAGCGTATGCAGCAATGCCCCACATCACGTTCGTGGAAGGCCTACCTAACCTGGCCGATTTGGAACCCGACACCTTGGTGGTTCTGGATGATCTCATGGCGGAGACGGACAGTCGGGTCACCCAACTCTTTACCAAAGGCAGCCATCATCGACGGCTCAGCATCATCTACATTGTGCAGAATCTGTTCAGTAAAAACAAAGAACATCGGAACATCAGCTTAAATGCCCACTATATGGTGGTCTTCAAAAACCCGAGAGATACCACTCAACTGCTGCACCTGGCGAGACAGATATATCCCGGTCGCACACCGTTTGCGTTGGAAGCCTTCAAAGATGCCACAACCCCTCAGCACGGGTATATGCTCTTCGACCTCAAGCAAGCCACCCCCGACCACCTTCGACTACGGACCGGCATCTTCCCCGGAGAGACCCACCACGTGTACTTGCAAAAATAATGTAAACACACCTACAGTGGCGCCCCCAGCTGGGGTGTGTGTGTTTTGATGATGGGGATAATAAAAAGAATGAATACCACAGCAGGGTTGATTTTTTGTCTCTGAAGTAGATAAAAAGAGCAGAGTTGTGGGTTCTAGCATTAGTTGTACGTACATGATGTCTGCTCGAGTACGGAAGCACGCTCCCACGCTCCGTGTATTGAAGACGGCCCCACCCGAGTTGGTCCGAACCATTGTACGCGGTGCGGACCCTGACCTTGTACGCTGTCTGTGCGAGATCGGGTACAATCTGTTAAAAGGCAACGTACCACTGACTCCGGCTCAGAAGACCAAGTTGGCCAAGCATAAGACAGGTCTGCGAACCCTAGTCCATAAGCGGGTCCCACAAACACAAAAGAAAAAGGTGTTACAGAAAGGCGGCTTTCTCGGGACCATCTTAGCACCGTTGGCCGCTTCCGTGTTGGGTCCAGTATTGGGTGGACTCTTCGGCCGACAATGAACCACACGAAAAAAATGGTCCTCGTCGATCCACGGTTGCTTCAAAACCTCCAATCGCCCTACCCTGTGCCACCTACGGTGAAGACCAGATCTTACAGAGACCGGGGTTAAGCGACAGTGAGAAAGTACAACGGTGCAATGAGACGCTTCAACGGTACATGACGTTCATGGACCAATACAAAACCCTCTCTATCCCACCACCACCACCACCACCACCACGTGACACACCGCCGACCGCAGCACCGCTCCAACAGCCGCCATTACCAGGGGTAGCCCCCACAGCCCCACAGTGGCTGGAAAACGAAGTGCTGAAGAGTGTACCTGCCTCGTTCAAGAAACAAGCTGGCCTGGTATTACAACGGATGAAACAGAATCCTAACATGACTTGGAATGATAAAGGCGAACTCCTGGTACAGAATCAAGTGGTCCCCGGCACCCACATGACTGATTTAGTGAATGACCTGATGCGTAAACGCAGATCGCACACGGATACTCGAGGATGGGAGGTCTTCGCTCAAGGCTTGAAAGACATGCATGTACCACAGGAATTGGTGGGGAACCCCCACCGCTGGGCCTTTATGCAGAAAACCCAGCAATCGCCGAGTCGTGCACCCCGACAGATTCCACAACCTTGGGAAGCCGACTGGGAACCGGAGTCACCCCCCAAAACTCCACCACCACAACGGGCACCTTCTTTTCAGACCTTTAAAAAACCACCCTTGATCAGGACACCCCACATCTCCAGAGCCGTGACACGTAGCAAGTCAACGCGACGAACACGACGCCGGACACAACCACCCAAGGTCTGGAACACCTATTAAAACCCGGTGCAGCAGCAGGACAGCTCAGTCGCCATGTTTTACCTCACCCTACCCAGTAACAGTTCGCTGGATGTGTTTCCTGACAACACCGTGGCCAAGTATGTGACTCAATTACCACAACCGTTGCATTTACCTGGCCGGTGGGAATGTGGACTGGTGGATATTCAGTACCCTTACTCGTGGTACAACGTACGAGACCCTCCCCGAAGGCCAATACGATACTCCCAAGGAGTTCATCGGTGGGCTGTCAAGACTGTTGCATTATAAGGCTCTACGGCAGGTCACGAATAGTTCAAAACCCATCCATGCCTATCCCTTCAAGAATCACGTGGACTTCGATTACAACGCACACAACGACAAGGCACAGCTTACCGTCACCGCCAACGCGAGTGTCGTACTGAGTCCTATCCTACAGCAAATGCTGAGTTTCGATCTACAGACGTTCGCTGGTCCCACCGAACACCATGGCGAGATCCCGATGGATATGAAGTCGGGTATGTACGGACTCTACGTCTACTCGGACGTGGTGGACAACCACATCGTGGGCGATATCAACACACCTCTGTTACGGGTGGTACCCATTAAAAATAAGTATGGCGATCAAGACACCCACAGTTTCACCCACATGCTCTACCTGCCTGTACGACAAACTCACATCAACACGATCACGGTGGATATAAGAGATGACACGGGACGACCGGTGGCATTCGAACGCGGGAAAGTGGTGCTGACACTTCATTTTCGACAAGCAGGTGCTCCCCACTTTGCATAATGAAGGTGCCTTACGAGTGCGATGCACGCAACTATATGGACTATTATGCCCAACAGGCCGGGGGTGGCTTTCCGGTGTTTAGTGGTGCACGCATGCAACGTGGACATGGACTGGGGAACATACTCAGGAGCATCGTCAAAACGTTCCTGCCCTTGGTGACGCGGGGGGTGAAAGCAATCGGCAAACAAGCGGTACGCAGTGGACTGCAAGTGGCCTGTGATGTCTTGGGGGGTGCGGCACCCAAAGAAGCTTTGAAACGGCGGGCCAAAGAAGCGGGAAGCGCCTTGGTGGCCAAAGCACAACGCACCGTAGGGAATAAAAGAGCTGCCCCACCGAGACCACGCACCAGTCGACGACCGACCCAGCGACGACGCACATCGAAGACCCGGGATATCTTTTCTTAAAACATGTCCTTGATCCACGCCGAGTCCTGCCCTTCCACCAACAGTGAATTTGATTTGTGGACCGTGCCGCCCACACAGACCAGTGCCGAACAAGGATTATGGGTGGAGCATCTCCCGCTGTCCAGCATCAACACAACAGGGCCCATCGAGTTCACCATCAGTAATGCGGATACGACCTATGTGGATTTAGCCCATACCTACTTGTATGTGAAAGCCAAGATCGTCAGTGGAGATGGCACCAGAATCGCCGACCAAGCAACAGTGGGCCCGACGAATCTCTGGCTGCACTCGATGTTTCAACAGGTGGATATATTTCTCAGCGATAAACTCATCAGTGACTCGACCAACACGTACCCCTATCGAGCCTACATCGAGACGCTGTTGTCGCATGGGCGAGAGGCTAAAAAATCTCAACTGACAGCCGCTTTATTCTGCCAGGACAAAGCCGAGCACATGGGCGCAGAGAACGACAATACGGGATATAGCAAACGGAAGGCTTTGACCGCGAACGGCGTCTCGGTGGATATGATCGGTCGACTGCACGCAGACATGTTCATGCAAGACCGATACCTCTTGAACAAGGTTCCCATCAAAATCCGACTGATACGGGCGCCTCCGACCTTCGCCTTGATGGCCACTAACGTAGAGGCGCATGTAGCTGACTATAAGATTGTCATCGAAGACGCAGTCCTGTATGTCCGAAAAGTGAAGCCGAATCCAGCCGTTCAATTGGGACACATGAAAGCCTTGGAAACAAAACCAGCCCAGTACCCTATCCGACGTGTGCAAACCAAAGTGTTCTCTGTGTCCGCTGGAAATATGAGCACCAACAAAGACAACCTGTTCCTGGGGGAACTACTCAAGCGATTGATCCTGGCCTGTGTGGAAAATACCAGTTTCAGTGGAGCCTACCCAGAGAATCCGTTTGACTTTAAACATTTCGGCATCAATTTTGTGGCCCTGCATGTGGATGGACAACGGGTGCCAGCCACGGCCTTAACCCCGAACTTTGGGCGCGCGAATTTCATTCGAGCCTATCAGAGCCTGTTTACAGCCACCGGTCAAATCAACCAGGACGAAGGGAATATGATCAGTCGGGAGGACTACGCGAACAGATACACGTTGTTCTGTTTCGATCTGACCCCCACCTTAGAGAACGACCATCAGCTGGCCCTGGCCAAGCAAGGTAATTTACGGTTGGAAATCCACTTTCAACGAGCCCTCCGGAGCACCGTCAATGTGATCTGCTACGCCGAGTTTGACAACATCATTCAAGTGGACAAGGCGCGCAACGTGCTGTGTGACTTCTCCACCTAACATGGATACAGAGCAGATAACCACCGTGCTGGAGAATGACCCAGAGACACGTAGGGTCTTTCAAGGTGTGTTCGCCCGAGATGTGTTCCCATTAGACCGTGTGTATCCTGCTGCTTACGTTCTCAACACGGACCCGATGGATCGGCCCGGTGAACATTGGGTGGCCGTGTACTTGACAGAGCAGCAGGGCGAATACTTTGACCCGTACGGCCTGCCACCCCTCCATCCCGATTTAACAGACTTCATGGATCAAGGCACAGAGACGTGGTGTTGGAACAGTCAAACGTTGCAAAGCCTGACCAGTAGCGTGTGCGGACAATATTGCTTGTTTTACCTGTACCATCGATGCCGGGGAAGACCCTTATCTACCATCGTACAGATGTTTGACGAGTACCCCAAGGCTGAGGACCGCGATGTACTCGTCTATGACTGGGCCGCCCATCATTTCAATGTACAAGTCCTGTTCTGGGCTTGAATTCTTTCAATGTACACACGCCCGCTGTTCTGGGCTTAAGTTTAAAAGCCCCCTGTTCTGGGCTTCAGTTTACAAGCCCCCCCCCTGTTCTGGGCTTCAGTTCTTTCAATGTACAAGCCCCTTGTTCTGGGCTTCAGTTTTCACGTGGTTGTTCTCACGTTGTTGTTGTTCACTGAATAAAAAAATGAGATCTCATCAAAAAACCCTGTCTTGTGTGTTTTATTCATAATGCATCAATGCCCATTGTGGAGATTCAGTCAAACTGAAATCAGTGGTGTAGGATGGGGCCAAAATGTAACCCATTAAGGTTAGAATGCAAGCGCACTATAGTAAAAATAGAGAGCCAATGAAATCAGCCCACAGACCAAGTACGTGTTTTTGGTCTAGGTTTGGAGCGGGCATTTCATTGAGGTGCTTGTATACGGTGAGTGAAGAGACTCGTCCAACACGTATAGATGAAGTTGATGACTATAAGTTCTATGTTGTCGATTTAACCTCTCCCTACATTGACGCGCGCGCGCGCGCTGCGGTGGGGGGCCGGGGCCCGCCAGGGCCGGGAAAGTTGGAGATCGTTTTAGTGAAAACCGAAAGTGACGTCACACACTTGCGCAGACCCACCACACCACGTGAACGCCATTGTAGAGAAAAAAAACCCAGTACATGACAGACACAGACAAGTCTAGACATGGCCAAAGGTCACGCCCCATTCACCCCAACCGGAAGTGACGTCACACACTTGTTCATTGGACCATTAGTGGCTCCCCTAGCTCCAACACGTCTAGCGGGACCCATACAGGGTCCAGTTTTCGACACTAGGTGACCACATCCCGACAAAAATGGCCAGTTTTCGACACCGGATGTGCAGCAATTTTGAACATACGTGCCACCATCTTGGATATGTCCCATAATGCACCGGGTCGAAATACTCGCTTCTGATTGGACGAGAGCTCCGTGGCGGATTTGAAATACTCGCTTCTGATTGGACGAGAGCTCCGCATTGCATCTGCGCATGCGCAGAATGATATTCCTACCACACACCCAACCCATCAGATGCCCCTTCACCTAGGCTTCACTTGGATACCTCACTCGACCCCATTGCACCATTAGGGACTCCCCTACATCCCAAAACGTCTATGCGCATGCGCAGAATGACGCTAGTTCAATCCCACTAGTCCAGTCAGATGCCCCTTCACCTAGGCTTCACTTTGATACCTCACTCGACCCCACTGGACCCTTAGTGGCTTCGCTAGCTCCAACACGGCTATGTTCATACCCTTGGGCCACCGCGCATGCGCAGAATGACGCTAGTTCAAACCCACTAGTCCAGTCAGATGCCCCTTGACCTAGGCTTCACTTTGATACCTCACTCGACCCCATTGGACCATGAGTAACTCCCCTACATGCCAACACGGCTATGTTCATACCCTTGGGCCACCGAGCATGCGCAGAATGACGCTAGTTCAAACCCACTAGTCCAGTCAGATGCCCCCTCACCTAGGCTTCACTTTGATACCTCATACGACCCCATTGGACCATTATTGGCTTCGCTAGCTCCCAACACGGCTATTTCCATACCCTTGGGCCACCGCGCATGCGCAGAATGACGCTATTCAAATCCGCTAGTCCAGTCAGATGCCCCTTCACCTAAGCTTCACTTGGATACCTCATACAACTCCACTGGACCAGTAGTCACTCCCCTAGCTCCCAACACGGCTATTTCCATACCCTTGGGCCACCGCGCATGCGCAGAATGGTGACAACGCCCGAGCCGCTAGTCCAGTCAGATGCCCCCTCACCTAGGCTTCACATTGATACATCACTCGACCCCACTGGACCAGTAGTAACTCCCCTAGCTCCCAACACGGCTATTTCCATACCCTTGGGCCACCGCGCATGCGCAGAATGACGCTATTTCAAACCCACTAGTCCAGTCAGATGCCCCTTGACCTAGGCTTCACTTTGATACCTCACTCGACCCCATTGGACCATGAGTAACTCCCCTACATCCCAACACGGCTATGTTCATACCCTTGGGCCACCGCGCATGCGCAGAATGATGCTAGTTCAAACCCACTAGTCCAGTCAGATGCCCCCTCACCTAGGCTTCACATGGATACCTCATACGACCCCATTGGACCATTATTGGCTTCGCTAGCTCCCAATACGGCTATTTCCATACCCTTGGGCCACCGCGCATGCGCAGAATGACGCTATTTCAAACCCACTAGTCCAGTTAGATGCCCCCTCACATAGGCTTCACTTTGATACCTCACTCGACCCCACTGGACCAGTAGTAACTCCCCTAGCTCCAACACGGCTATTTCCATACCCTTGGGCCACCGCGCATGCGCAGAATGACGCTAGTTCAACCCCACACCCATCCCATCAGATGCCCCCTCACATAGGCTTCACATTGATACATCACTCGACCCCACTGGACCAGTAGTAACTCCCCTAGCTCCAAAACGGCTATTTCCATATCCTTAGGCCACACGAGTTGTCTCCCTTGCGTCAATGTGTGCAGATGGCGCTCTGATGCCGTGATGTGGAAAGGGCGTCCCCACACCATCCTGGAGCCGCCATTTTGTTTGTTGTTTTCTTGCGGAGATACACGGGACAATAAACACTCGACCCTAGGGTGGTACAGATGCTAGACTGATCCTATTAACACGGTACAACACCTATAGATTATGTTTATTACTAGGACGTCAGCGAAATACTAGTACCCATCCTCCGCATGGCAGAACTGTACAACCCAGAACAAGTCAGGACATGCCTTGATCACGTGATCGTCATTGGGAAACCCCCACTGGGGAATCCCCCACTGGGAAACCCCGCCACAGTTCCGCCACAAATTTTACCCAGGGGGAACAAAAAAGTAGGTCAAGTTGACTCGTAATCCTCTTTATATACTACTTAGGAAGATCGCGTGCCCTTTCTATACTACTCATCGCGCACTACTCATCGCACATGCGCAGTCGACCCATTCTACTGTAGGGTGTAAGCCTGGCCCATGGAATCTCAGGTAGCGAAAATCCCAGGTCTCTCACCCCACCCTATCCCGCGCCACACCTGTGCAACCTGCTGTGCAGTGAGTAAAGTAGAGGAGGAGGGGAGGAGTAGGACACGCACGGATTATACCTGTTGTGCAGCGAGTAAAGTGGAAGAGGAGAAGGAGGAGGAGTAGGACACGCCACGGATTATACTAGGGAGATTTCTAAAATAATTATATTTAAAACTCTGTAAAGATGACGAGTCTCTAATTGTCTTGTCTAAGTTGTTAAGAAGTGAAGCACCTTTACATCTAAAAGCTGTTTGGGTCATCTTAAGTCTAGTTTTTTGTACCCCCGGTAACTGTAAATAGTCCTGTGAGGTAGATCTTGTTTGGCGACTCCTTCGATTAAACATGTCACTACTATAACTAGGAGTTGATTTGTTAATAGCTTTAAATACATTAGTTACAGTTCTAAAATCCATCCTAGCAGGTAGAGGCAATATTTTACATTACTCATACAACGACTCGGATGGCATACACCTGGAAGAATCAGTTATCAGCTCACCAATTACCAATATACGAGGTTGTCAGAGCATTTCCATCATAGCTCTCTAGATTTGTATCTAATACCGCTTATACCGATGTTAGGGGCCGTGTGGTCATATCATCCAAGTTGCCACATGAACAGGTACAATAAAAGCGTACCTGAGATACAACACATATCACAAATCGTTAGATTCTTGGTATGTGCTTTAGAATAGGTTAACCGGACTATACTGTGAAGTCATGTAATTCTGTTAGTATGTCGGCACCTCTTCCCACTTCCCTTATATGTGTTGTAATTATACGCACTGCTAACTTTTGAACTTTATGTATAGTCTAACTATGTGCGCAGATTTACCCCAGACGATACTACAGTAATCAAGGTAAGGTTGTATGAATGCATTAGAGAACGCTAATCTAGTGGAAAGCGGTAAATATTTCTTAATCCTACGCAATAACGCAATATTCCTGTTCATATGTCCAGCAACTTTGTGTACATGATCTTTCCATGTTAAATGTCTGTCTATCATAACCCTCAAAACCTTCGCACATTTAAGAGTTTTCAAACTTTCACCCTCAACAATAATGTCAAGATGCTGTTTCGGAAGTTTGGGAAGCTTTTGTTCTGTAGTTATAAGCATCAAATTAGTTTTGTCTATTTTGAGAACCATGTGGTTATCATCCATCTTCGCTTACCCAAGTCTAACACTACACGCGTTGCCTTGGTTGAACGTAACACATTATCTGATCAGAATACAGGTCTGGTGATGTCATAGCGCTATAAATATTCCGTGGTCCATATTAGGAGAAGTGCAATGTATGACCTCTTTAAAATTCAAATTTGTTTGGCTATTCGAAGGAAATTAACATCAATACACCAACCACTTGCCATATTTGGAGATCACACGGGCAGACATCAAAGAAAATCCTAGCTGCTCGGTGTTGGCAAGCTCCTATCTTGATTGGCTATATGACATCACGTGCGTTTCCCGGTCTGAACAGTTTACTCTATTCGTTAAGTCAAGGTAAAGGACGGAACGTTAGTGTAGTATTTAACTTGAAAATGTGAAGCTGGTTATCATCGCAACACTTTTAAAATTACATCCGGATTTACCACAACCTCTTCGCAACAACAGGTCAAATCAATCCAGATGAAGGGAACCACATCGATAGGGAAGCCTATTGTGACGGGTACACGTTGTTCTGCTTCGACCTCATCCCGACCCTAGACAAAGACCATCAGCGAAACCTCTTAAAGAAAGGCAACTTGCGGCTAGAATCGACTTCGGCATACTCCTTCCAGGCACTATAAATGGAATTCGCTATGCGGAGTTCGACAACATCGACAAGTGCTTTGTGACTATTCCACCTAACATTCACACGGATCAGATCACAACCGTGCTGGAGAACTATACATAAAGACGGACTGTCTTTCAAAGGGTGTTTGCCCAAGATATGTTACCGCTATTCCGCTGCAGACCCGATGTATGGGCACGGTGAACACTGGGTTGCCGTGTACTTGATAGAAGACCCGAGGGAATACTTTGACCCCAACGGCCTACCACTGATTCATCACGCCCAGGCGGACTTTATAGACGAAGGCACAGAGATCCGGTGGTCCAACACTGCACGATGTGCTGGATGTCTCTTCAGATGGAATGAGAGGGTAGGATTACTGAAGCAGTGAACTGAGAAAGTATACACTAGTATATTAGGGGCGCATCATATATTAATGAGACTTTCCTTTGAAAAAGAATCAGGAAATATCATATGTGACATTATCCTCATATCCGTGATCATATATTCACAAGCTACTTTTCCAGCATAAAGTATTCTTTAATTTGCAATGTGGTTTAAAGCTCTCAGATAATTAATGACCGGCCGTGTTTTCAGTTCTAGGATTGCGATCTCAGGATAACCCACCGAGGTATCAACTCCTCAGGTGGAACCTATTCGGCAAAAAGATCATCACCTACATGACCTTCTCCACGTGTGCATGGTCTTGCGTTGTTGGGAACCGGGAATCTGAAGTCCTACAGACCGGCGTTGTACAACGATCGGTTAGAGAATTTTTCGTTTATGCGGTAGGCTATGACGGTTAGCCTACCTGTCCTGTATGGTTAGACGGCTAGTTTCATCGACAATTTAGGTTCGATTCCCACTAGTAAGCCACGTGACGCCTACTGAAATTGCTGTACAATTTCGTTCTCCTTTTCGATCCAGTCGATCAGCAGTATATTGAAATGGAGACGGGAAACCTCTAGAATTATCCTGGGCAGAGCAATATTATCTTTCGACAAATCGATCACCGGCCTCTTCAAGACGGAGTATGCCAGAGACGCCATGACCATCCCCTGTTCGAAAACGTACTTTTACTAAACAACTGGGACAAAACAACTGGTTCAGTCGCAAGGAGACGGCCGCTTCGACCCCAGCGATCGCTGTACATTGGTACCTTTAAACGCAAAGCGGGCGCAGTTAAGTGTCGCATCAGATGTGGTCATACATTCAGCAGTGGGGTGTGTACGTTCAAGTCGCAGGATACACACGTACAAGCCCAGAACGGGATATGTACATTGAAATGATATATATATTTGAGGAATGACCCATCTTTATTCGTGATTTTAGCTTTCACATATAGGTACGTATGGGCTAAATCCAGGTAGGTCGTATCTGCGTTGGTGATGGTGAATTCAATGGGGCCTGTGGCTGTAATGCTGGAAAGGGGCACATGTTCCACCCATTGACCCTCTTCGGCACTGGTCTGAGTAGGTGGGACGGTCCATAAATCAAATTCACTGTTGGTAGAAGGACACGACTCGGCATGGATGAAAGCCATCTTTAAGAAAAGATATCCTGGGTCTTCGATGTGCGTCGTCGCTGGGTCGGTCGTCGACTGGTGCGTGGTCTCGGTCTCGGTGGTCTTTTATTCCCTACGGTGCGTTGTGCTTTGGCGACCAAGACGCCTCCTGCTTCTTTGGCTCGACGTTTCAGTGCTTCTTTGGGCGCCGCACCGCCCAAGACATCACCCGCGACTTGCAGTCCACTGCGTACCGCTTGTTTGCCGATCGCTTTGACCCCACGCGTCACCAAGGGGAGGAACGTTTTGACGATGCTCCCGAGTATGTTCCCCAGACCATGTCCTCGTTGCATGCGTGTACCTGCAAAGACCGGAAAGCTACCCCCGGCCTGTTTGGTGTAATGATCGACGTACCTGGCTGTATGGCATTGATAAGGCACCTTCATTATGCAAAGTGAACCGCTCGGACTTGACGGAAATGAAGTGTCAGCACCACTTTCCCACGCTCGAATGTAATCGGTTGACCGGTGTCGTCTCTTATATCGATGACGATGGAGCTAATATCGGTCTGACTGACCGGTAGATACACGATGTGCCTGAAACTGTGGGTGACTTGAGCTCCATACTTGCCTTTCACAGGGCAGACGCGCAGTAGAGGTACGTTGCTGTGCATCGACCACGTCTGAGTACACGTACAGACCATACATACCACCACGCATGTCCATCGGGGTGTGGGCTCTCTCGCCGGTGGGGCCAGCGTAACCCTGTAGATTGAGACCCAGCATTTGCTGTAGGGTAGGACTGAGTTCAACACTCACGTTGGGGCTGAGCGTGAGACTGGCCTTGTCGTAGTGTGCGTTGTAATCGCAGTCCACATGATTTTTGAAGGGGAAAGTTTTTATGGGTTGTGAAGTATTCGTGACGTCCCGTAGAGACTTATAATGCATCAGACTTCTCAATCCACCCATGAATTCCTTGGGAGTATCGTATTGGCCTTCGGGTAGGGTGAGTCGGGTTTCTTGTCCTTCGTAGGTCACCTCGTACCACACTTCATTGGCTCGCACGTTGTACCACGAGTAAGGGTATTGGATATCCACATTGGAGTCCACATTCCCAGCGTCCGGGTAAATGCAACGGTTGCGGTAACTGGGTCACGTACTTGGTCAAGGTGTTGTCAGGAAACACATCAGCCGAGCTGTTACTGGGTAGGGTGAGGTAAAACATGACGACTGAGCTTTCCTGCTGCTGCTCCCGGGTTTAATACTTCTTCCAGCCCTTGGGCGCTAATCGTCGTGATGGTCGCGGTGACTTAGATCTTGGTGGTTGCAGGGGGTGGCGTGGTAAAAGGGGTGAAAAAGTAGGTGCCCGCCGTGGTGGTGTTTTGGGGGGTGATTCCGGTTCCCACTCGTGGTGTGGTGAGAGTCGTCGTGCACGACTGGGCGATTGCATAAAGGCCCAGTGCTCGCGATTCCCCACCAATTCCTGTGGTACATGCATGTATTTCAAGCCTTGAGCGAAGACCTCCCATCCTCGAGGATTCGTGTGCGACCTGCGTTGACGCATCAGGGCATTCACTAAATCCGTCATGTGGGTACCGGGGACCACCTGATTCTGTACCAGTAGTTCACCTTTATCATTCCAAGTCATGTTAGAATTCTGTTTCATCCGTTGTAATACCAGGCCAGCTTGTTTCTTGAACGATGCAGGTACACTCTTCAGGACTTCGTCTTCGACCCACTGTGGGGCTGTGGGTGGTACCCCTGGTAATGAAGGCTGTTGGAGCGGTGCTGAGGTCGGTGGTGTGTCGCGTGGTGGTGGTGGTGGTGGTGCTGGGGTAGAGAGGGTTTTGTATTGGTCCATGAACGTCATGTACCGCTGAAGCGTTTCATTGTACTGTTGTACTTTCTCACTGTCGCTTAACCCCGGTCTCTGTAAGATCTGTTGCATCTCTTCATCGAGGGTGTTTATCGCCTTCACCGTAGAAGGTACGGGGTACGGTGATTGGAGGTTTTGAAGGAACCGAGGTTCGACGAGGACCATTTTTTTCGTGTGGTTCATTGTCGGCCGAAGAGTCCTTTATCTTTCGAAGAGTCCACCCAATACTGGACCCAACACGGAAGCGGCCAACGGTGCTAAGATGGCCCCGAGAAAGCCGCCTTTCTGTAACACCTTTTTTTTGTGTTTGAGAGACTCGCTTCGGGACTATGGTTCGCAGACCTGTCTTATGCTTGGCCAACTTCGCCTTCTGAGCCGGAGTCAGTGGTACGTTGCCTTTTAAGATATTGAGTCCAATCTGACACAGACAGCACACGAGAGCGGGGTCTGCACCGCGTACAATGGTTCGAACCAACTCGGGTGGGGCCGTCTTCAATACACGGAGCGTCGGGGCGTGCTTCCGTGCTCGCGCAGACATCATGTACAACTAATGCTAGAACCCACAACCCTGCCCTTTTTATCTATCTCAGAGAACAGAGACAAAAATCAACTATGATGTGGTAATAATTCTTTTATTATCCCCATCATCAAACACACACACCCCAGCTGGGGGAGCCACTGTGGGTGTGTTTACATTATTTTTGCATGTACACGTGGTGAGTCTCTCCGGGAAAGATTCCGGTGCGTAGTCGAAGGTGATCGGGGGTGGCTTGCTTCAGGTCGAAGAGCATATACCCATGCTGAGGGGTTGTCGCATCTTTAAAGGCTTCCAACGCAAACGCAGTGCGTCCAGGGTACATCTGTCTCGCCAGGTGCAGTTGTTTTTACTGAAGAGATTCTGCACAATGTAGATGATGCTGAGCCGTCGATGATGGCCCGACTGTCCGTCTCCGCCATCAGATCATTCAGACCGAACCACTGCTCGGTAACCCGCGAGTGAATTAACCACGGTCGCATGCTGTAAAATGCGAGTGGCATAGGGCTGGGTCTCCGTCATGGCTCTGCGACCGTAGATAGGCCAATGAATGCAGCAATGCCCTAAAAATTCCCACTTTTATACGTTTTTCCGTGACATTCGTGTCTTTTCGGCGACCTCCGTGTCTTTTCGGGCACCTCCGTGTCTCTTCGGTGACCTCCGTGACATCTTCGGTCACCTCCGTGTCTCTTCGGTGACCTCCGTGACATCTTCGGTCACCTCCGTGTCTCTTCGATGACCTCCGTGTACGACATTGTGGAAAAACCCCACAGACAGGTCAGTACATGTCCTATCATGTTCACAGGTCACGCCCCATTCACCCAGACCCTCATACATACCAAGCTCGTATTCACCGCCACAACAGCGCCCCCTGGCGGATGCAAGAGTTACCTCCCCCGGCAAAATGTGGCTTTAGATCCACTTACTATACTACTCCTGACCCTCTGTCTTTGGTGGTCACGGAGTTTATAGCTCTGTTTTTTGACGTACGATGGCGAAGTGACGATGGCCCCTCTCGGCCATCATAGTTTCATCTGGGCCGAAGGACCTAAGAATTTAACTGGATCATCCTTACCACTTCATAGACAAAAACGTAGACAAAATTATTTTCGGTCGATACTATAGTAAACTTCGTAATACAAGCTCAGATGAGACTATGCGTCGTTTTGTGTAGAATTGAAAAACTAAATTTTTGTCTAACATCCAAGAAAGTTTTCCCATGAAAGCGCTACTTCTCCTTTTAAGTCTACATCTCACAGAATGGTTCCAGGAAAATTATGTATATAAATATATTTCTTCAAGAAAAATTCCACCCATACAATCCCATCATTACACTCGCGATCACTGAATGTTTGAATGAACCCGGTCTGAGACAATAGTGCGAACGTCCATTCCAGTGGTTCTCCTTGACGATTTTCTGGTTGATACATATTCGGGTCGCGTGAGAGACCTCGATTGATCAAAACGTGTTCTTCGCTCCAGTAGGGGAGATAGTCTTGTAGCTTCCCCAGAGATTTTATAAGGGGCCTGAGCTGGCTATTGACTCAGTCCTTTAGCCACTTACATGTAGGATGGCAGTACAGTTTGGCCTGTATGGTGACACTGGCTTTATACAGAAAGGTATATGGACATGAGCGTTGGATCTTGGGTGGTATAAGGCGGTTCAAAATTGAATTGCATTGCGCTCGTTTACTTCAATGGAGCCGTCTGGATTCTTCGGTGATACGCCCGATTGTAACCATCCAGCGAGCAATTGGAGCACATCGATATATCGCCACGTGTTCTTTGCCGTTAAATATATGTACATGCGACCTTCGAACGTGCGATTGGACTTTCCGATGACGAAAGATTGGGCTTTCCGATGACGAAAGCCTTTGTCTCGCCGTAGGCCTACGCGTGAAGGAAGAGCTCCTGTTTGGCTTTTAGAAACTTTTGGAATCACTCAACACACGCGAATTTTATGCTTTCGTAGAATCGCAAATATGGCATTCTCCCCCGTCTTTCCCGTTAATAAACGACTCAAGTGTGTTTCGCCAAGATATCAATAAATGCATCCCAGATCAAACAATTTCTTTCTTCCCTTCCAACTATGGTTCAAGTCCAGTATGAATATATCATTATACGACA
This sequence comes from Hanleya hanleyi, assembly GCA_036873755.1. Taxonomy (NCBI): domain Eukaryota; kingdom Metazoa; phylum Mollusca; class Polyplacophora; order Lepidopleurida; family Hanleyidae; genus Hanleya; species Hanleya hanleyi. Next base: position 85,227 of record JAVTVY010030247.1, on the reverse strand, counting down.
TTACTATACAACAATAATTGAAATACTGGGTAAGTATGTCTTGTATTACACCTTATAATAAGAAGGGGGGGGGGGGGGGCTTATGACGTAAGTCTGAATGCGATGGAGCCAGGAATCATGGGATATCGCCAAAGCCGTTTGCACTGATTATTCCGTTGAAAAGCCTAAACCATATACATTTACAATTACCAATTAACTTTGATGAGTGACGAACAGATACAGGGGCCTCGGAGCACGTTTGAAAGTGAGGGGCTGAACTCTATATCGGCCATGTTAAATGCTGGACTGGTGCTATCTAAGATAGGACTTATAACATTGCAGTCTCAAAAACGGGGCTGTAGCCCCCCCGGCCCCCCGGTTCCGCGGCCCCTGAGATACCATTTCAAATATCGACCCCGTTATTGGTCATTCATGTCACGCTTTTCCGGTGTGTAATTCCAGTTGCCTTGAATTGTTGTGACACGCATTGTTTCTAGGATGTATAATCTGGCCAGCCAGCCAGCCAGTTAGATACCGCTTAGAATTCCCGACGAATATGATAGATGTCTTAAACGGGTTGGTTAGTGCTGCACGATAGATACCCCTCACAGATTGATCGATGTATCGCTGTCTGCTCGAGGTCCACTCAATATATTGTTGCAGTACACAGTGATTGGAGATAGCTATACGGTATGAACCGGGGGACTTCGCTCGCTTCACCAATATAACACAGCCCTGACAGCAGAATTCTGATAAGTGAAACCACCAATTGCCATGTGTTCTTGTCTCGCTGTCTATTGGTACAAAACAATTAACGTTATGATTTTACCTCAGATGTTCCATGCACATAATTGTTAAGGCGAACATAAGATTGGAAGTGTACAAGTTATATAGAACTGTGCTACAGGGAATTTATTTCAAATTCACGTTTCCTGGTAATTCACATGGTCAGTTGTGAATCTATATTTGAAGCGGCCCCAGAGAGACTTGGCTGTCAACTCCATAGATAACCATAATTACCCTGTCACCTAGCGAATACTTGATAGTTATCTCTCAGGAAGTACTGGCAGTTGTCCGAGCTGTAAGTCTCAATTACAACTGGTGGTACCCGACATGTATCTCTCCTCAGTCAATAAAGCGCAAGCCATCAGATTCCTCTGCTGACGCTTTCAATCAGACCGCCCAAACCTATGTCCTCATAGTGATTACAATCAAAGCTTGACTGAGATACATACATTAGTAGGAAATTCATTTGGATAAAGAATAATGGACAGCGATTAGGATTTTACGTTAAAAAAAACAACATTATCATGCCTTGCTGGTATCATTGAAAACTCTTGACCGCTTCGCTCTTTCAGGAAGCCACCTTGTGTTTTTATTATTTTTATATAAATTGATGCTGTCTGTCATGCGAAATAGGTCTTTCGATTATTGATGATTTCTTTTGTGGACGTCGGCTGAATATTGAATGTCGGATCTGACGCTTGCTATAATTAGATTACAAACAATGGAGGAGTGATCCCGTCCCTTCTCTCCGTCTCTTTTTCGCCTTGTTCCCCGGTGAAACAAATCGGCCTTACGAATAGCCCACCAAGCCGAGGCGCAGTTTTGCAGGAGAGTAAATTAGGGACATTCTCGCTCCACCAGAGGCACGCACCCGGAGAGAAAACGACATGGGAAAACTGTTACGCGCGTGATGATGATAAAGGGGAACAAGAAGAGTAAAGGATGTACCATCGAGGATTTGATGAGCGTATCCATCATCGCGAACAAATCATGGACAATCCCCGCCATTTGTTTTTTTTGTTTGTTTTTTTTTGGCCAGAGACCACCCCAAACTCGCCCAGATTGTTTTTTTCTGGAATTTTAGTAGGGAATCGCAAAATTTTCCGCGGTAGTATCCCTGACTCCCCCTTTGTCTTCCTTCACCGGTCCAAATATATCGTGACTAGTTTCAAAATGCAGTTTCATACAAAGTGCCAACTTCTTCCCCATGTGTTTGTTCTATCTTATTTGGTGTTATATCCAGCACAGTCTTCTTTTGATATCCGCCACTCTTTTTCAATAATTTTTGGCATTGTTGCAACAACTTGCGCATCGATGAAGTGACCTTTTCTTGCAGATGTGTTAGAAGTTGACCGTAACTTAAACTGACGAGAAGATGATTTCATCTGGAAAACAATATTTGAGTGCGTAAAAAGTTTTCCGGGGTCCCCGCTCCGCCGAAGGGAGAAACACCCCCTCCCGATCCCACCCTGATTTAACCCCCCCCCCCCCCCCCCACCATGTTGAATTGGTTCGCCGCGCCTGATTCTGGTCCAGTCAGGTATACTGGACAATCACTGCTCGCCGGAATTCAAGTCCCTATTAAAAAGAATCCAATGGTGGTTTGTGAGCGCAAACTGTGCTACCTGTATGAGCATCCTATAACCCGATGTATTTATTCAGAGCAGATAATATACTCAGGAGGTCTGTCGCCCACATCTTTTCAACGTAATTGCAAACAAATACTTGTCTTGTGTTTAGCTTGATTGTTTAAGTAATGTCCGGCGCATTTGCATATGACCTCTGTGAGGTCACTTCCGCTTCCGTTCACGTGACCGGAACTGACCTTTGACCCCTGCGCGCAATTTCCGGTATTGTTAGCGCGCGCCGGGGTCAAAGGTCAGTTCCGGTCACGTGAACGGAAGTGGAAGTGACCTCACAGAGGTCATATGCAAATGTCACTTCCGAGCTCTGAGCTCCACACGCTTTGAGCTCCAAGAGCTCCGATCCAAGAGCTCTGCCACACGGGAGCTCCCACCACCACCACCACCACCACCACCACCACCGGGCGTTGACTTCCGTGACATGTTCGGGCACCTCCGTGTCTCTTCGATGATCTCCGTGACATCTTCGGTGACCTCCGTGTCTCTTCGGGCACCTCCGTGACATCTTCGGTGACCCCCGTGACATCTTCGGGCACCTCCGTGTCTCTTCGGGCACCTCCGTGTCTTTTCGGAACGTGACCGAAGAGACTCGGACGAAGAGACTCGGAAGTGACCGAAGATACACGAAGGTGAACGACATTGTGGAAAGATTGGTCCAAATGGAACGGCCCATCCTTCCCAGGTTAATCTAGAATCCTACCAAGCTCGTAATCACAGCCACATCACGCATACACACATACACGCATACACACAGACACGCACATGCACGCACACACACACATACCCACGCACTCAGACGTATACACACAGAGGCATACACACATATACACACAGACACATACACACACATACACACGCACACACACACGCACACAGTCGTATACACACAGACACATACACGCACATACACACAGACACAGACACACAGACGCATACACACATATACACACACAATATGACTGACTATTCACATGCAGGACATGAGAGCTTCTGACCTGGGCCTGACAGAAGGCCGGGATGGTGGAACATTCGTGAACATCCTAGGGTACATGGTGCACCACAGGAGCGTGCGCCTGCATACGGAGACACACACACTCACGCACTCAGACGTATACACACAGACGCATACATACATACAGACAGACACATACACACACACACACACACACGCACACACACACGCGCGAATACTCTCATTGCGCCTTGCGCCACTAGGTCAAAAGGGCTCGAAATGCGCTTTATACTACTAATCTTTCCTTCACTCCCCTAAAATGCCCACTTTCGCTATTACTCGTACTGATGACGTCACCGATGACGTCACAGATGCTGTGGACATCTCTCAAATCGTGGTCTACACCCCGAGAGCTACAAGATGACACCCCCCACGACGCATTCGGACCAAGGATGGTCCATCCCTACCCCAAATCCCTTTCTTCACCGCCCCAAAATGCCCACTTTCGCTACTACTCCTACTGATGACGTCATCAATGACGTGACAGATGCTGTGGACATCCCTCAAATCGGGGTCTGCACCCCGAAGGCTACAAGATGACACCTCCCACGACGCATTCGGACCAACGATGGTCCATCTCTACCCCAAATACCTTCCTTCACTGCCCCAAAATGCCCACTTTCGCTACTACTCGTACTGATGACGTCACCAATGACGTGACAGATGACGCGAACATCCCTCAAATGGGGATGTACACCAGGAAAGCTACAAGATGACACCTGCCACGACACAATCGGACCAAGGATGGTCCTTCTCTATCCCAAATACCTTCCTGCACTTTCCTAAAATGCCCACTTTCGCTACTACTCGTACTGATGACGTCACCGATGACGTCACAGATAACGGGAACATCCGTCAAATGGGGCTGTACACCCCGAGAGCTACAACATGACACCTCCCAGGACGCATTCGGACCAAGGATGGTCCATCTCTACCCCAAATACCTTCCTTCACTGCCCCAAAATGTTCACTTTGGCTACTACTCGTACTGATGACGTCACCAATGACGTCACATATGACGTGAACATCCCTCAAATCGGGGTCTACACCCCGAGAGCTACAAAATGACACCTCCCAGGACGCATTCGGACCAAGGATGGTCCATCTCGACACCGCAGATGCGCAGATTGACGCGACTTGCATTTAAAAATACGCCATTCTGACTCTACCCCACACAAGCTTCACTTTGACACCTTCCACGACCCATTCGAACCCATAGCGGTCCATGTCTACCCCAAACACACCCCCACATACCCCCCAAAATGCCTGCTTTCTATACTACGGCCAGACTGCGCATGCGCAGACTATTGAAAACGGACGAACCATTAGTCCCGTCGGATGCTCCTCAACGAGAGCTTCAAAATAAGACCTCATACGACACCATAGGATCATTAGGGCTCACCTAGACCCCAAAACGTCCACCCCGTATGAACCTATACCCCATAACCATGCAGTATAGGCCTATGGGCTTACCCATATGGCAAGCCGTTTTGGTATTTATTCCTTTATTTTTGATATCAAAAATTCTTTTTTTGATATCGAAAATAAATGTGCGCCGTTTTGGTATTTAATCGGATAATTGTTGATATCAAAAATACTATTTTTGATATCAACAATTCTATTTTTGATATCAAAAATTCTTTTTTTGATATCAAAAATACTATTTTTGATATCAAAAATACTATTTTTGATATAAAAAATAAACCGTTTATTTTTGATATCAAAAATTCTTTTTTTGATATCAAAAATACTATTTTTGATATCAAAAATACTATTTTTGATATCAAAAATACTTTTTTTGATATCAAAAATAAAAGTTTATTTTTGATATCAAAAATACTATTTTGGATATCAAAAATTCTTTTTTTGATATCAAAAATAAATGAATAAATACCAAAACGGCTTGCCATATGGCAAGCCGTTTTGGTATTTATTCCTTTATTCTTGATATCAAAAAAAGAATTTTTGATATCCAAAATAAATGTGCGCCGTTTTGGTATTTAATCGGATAATTGTTGATTCTCTCGCCTCCTGTACAGCTGACAATGCATTTTGTACAACATTTCTAACAACAGCGTTAGCCTGAGTTGGGTTACCCGAATCAGCCATTCTCCATTTTTTTTTTTGGCGCCAAACGACGGGTGTCGGGACTGAGGAGTGAAATTGTATCAATCAATAAACAAGGGGAAAATTTCGATTGAATGATAGCTCTTGAATATCATCCTCGCGAGCCAGTGTATCGATCGATCTATTAGAATCGATACACTGGCTTGGTTAGTTACCCATACTAGTTCTGGACATAAATAGGTCAGGAGGTTTCCCCTAAATCAATCCAATCAGTGAACGCGCTAAGCTAACTGATTATGCCAATCCACTGCGAGGTATGAGAGGTGACAGGTTTGGATTTCATCGCGGACCAAAGTGCTTTGATGTTGGGATGAAATCAACATCGGAAGTCCAGCAAAACCCGCAGGCTTGGGATACTGACATGCCAATTCAAAACAAGCGCAGGGGATGAAATGTACGGGATTGTACAATGGAGGAATCGAATCAAGAACTCATTCGAATCACCAAAAATGTCCAGGTAAACCCTCTGCGAGGATTTAGGATTTACCTGGACTTGTGAAGATGCTTGAATATATGAACAACCAACGGCAGAATTTGTGTAATTTGCATTATGATTTTTATGAGTTATTTTGTATGGTAGCACTTTTTGAGATGAAGCCAAAGATGGAAGATAAATCTTGGTAAGGGAGAGCGCATTATTTCCGTTTTGGCAGGCCCGTAGCCAAGGGGGGGTTTCTGGGTTCGGGCGAACCCCCCCCCCCCCCTTGGAAATATTATATACTTTTCTCATATAAATGCCCTTTTCAAACACTGAAGCGAACCCCCTATTTACCCCTTTTCCCATACAGCGAACCCCATGATGTGCCCTTTTGGAGTGAAGGCGAACCACCCCTCGGTAAATCCTGGCTACGGCCCTGTTTGGTGTAAGTGGTCCTCTATTTTTGATATCAAAAATAAACGGTTTATTTTTGATATCAAAAATACTATTTTGGATATCAAAAATTCTTTTTTTTATATCAAAAATAAACGGTTTATTTTGGATATCAAAAATTCTTTTTTTGATATCAAAAATAGTATTTTTGATATCAAAAAAAGAATTTTTGATATCCAAAATAGTATTTTTGATATCAAAAAAAGAATTTTTGATATCCAAAATAGTATTTTTGATATCAAAAAAAGAATTTTCGATATCGAAAAAAGAATTTTTGATATCAAAAATAAATGAATAAATACCAAAACGGCTTGCCATATACCCAGGCCTCAGTGAACTTTTTCCAAAAATTTCACCGTTCCGCTTCGAAACCCTTCCCATCGTGTTCTAAATGACGAGACGTGAAAAACAAATCCAAACAACCCATATCACAATGAACGTGTGTGAATTTCCCAGGTTGAACCTATACCCCCATATAGCCAGCATGGAGCTATATGATCCTATATACAGAACTACTCGGTACTTTTCCAAAAATTTCACCGTTTCGCTTCGAAACCCTTCCCATCGTGTTCTAAATGACGAGACGTGAAAAACAAATCCAAAATATGACAATGAACGTGTGTGAATTTCCCAGGTTGAACCTATACATATAGCCAGTATGGAGCTATATGGGCTATATGGTACTTTTCCAAAAATGTCACCGTTTCGCTCTGGGACCCTTCCCATCGTGTTCTAAATGACGAGACGTGAAAAACAAGACCAAACAACCCATATCACAATGAACGTGTGTGAATTTCCCAGGATGGACCTATCCCTCCCATAGCCAGTATGGAGCTATATGGGCTATATGGCACTTTTCCAAAAAATTCACCTTTTCGCTCCGGGACCCTTCCCATCGTGTTCTAAATGACGAGACGTGAAAAACAAGACCAAACAACCCATATCACAATGAACGTGTGTGGATTTTCTAGGTTGGACCTATACCCCCCATAGCCAGCCTATAGGCCTATATACAGACCTCGATGACTTTTTCCAAAAATTTCACCGCTTCGCTCCGGGACCCCTCCCATCGTGTTTTTCTTGGTGAGACGAGAAAAACGAGACCCCACAACCCATAGTAAAGCTCACGAAAAAAAAATGACCATCCCCATACCCCATACAGGCATTTTCCCTTATATTGTATAATACAGACCCCTATTGTAGGGGTAAAGTCCGAGTTCCGCTTTTTATATTTTCGGAAAAAATCCTATTTTTACATGCATCCACCCTATTGACTTGATAGGCAGGCCCCGATAAGCCCGGGGACCGATATTAGCCCGTTTGGCTAGAGGTGATAGGGGTTTTCCCCTATTTTAGGGGTAAAGTCCGTGTTCCGCCTTTTATATTTTCGGAAAAAAATCTTAATTTTACATGCACCCACCCCATTGACTTGATAGGCAGGCCCCGATAAGCCCGGGACCGATATTAGCCCTTTTGGCTAGAGTTGATAGGAGTTTTCCCCTATTTTAGGGGTGAAGTCCGTGTTCCGCTTTTTATATTTTCGGGGGAAAATCCTAATTTTACATGTACCACCCCATTGACTTGATAGGCAGGCTCCGATAAGCCCGGGGACCGATATTAGGCCTTTTGGCTAGGGTTGATAGGGATTTTCCCCTATTTTAGGGGTAAAGTCCGTGTTCCGCCTTTTTATATTTTCGGGGGAAAATCCTAATTTTACATGCACCCACCCCATTGACTTGATAGGTAGGTGCCAATAAGCCCGGGGCCCGATATTAGCCCTTGTGGCTAGGGTTGATAGGTGTTTTTCCCTATTTTAGGGGTAAAGTCCGTATTCCGCTTTTTATAGTTTCGGGAAAAAATCCTAATTTTACATGCACCCACCCATGACTGGATGCCCCTTCACGAATGCTTCACTTTGATACCTCACTCGACCCAATCGGACCATGCAGCGTATTCGAAGTCTGGGGACTACTTTTTCTCCGCGGAAGCTTTTTCCCGCGACCGCATCACCACCAGACCGCATCACCGCGGATGAATACATTCCCTGCAACAATTGGAACTCTCCTGTGTTGGAGGTAGCTTTTTGGTCATTCTGCCGGAACTATAGTGCACTTGACCTCTCCTCCACGTGACCTCCACAAATTATGCAAATTTTTTAGGTCAACTTGAGGGAATATCACCGCTATATACTACTTATGAATGATTCAAAAAAAATTAAATGGATCTTTGAATATAATATTCAGTTCTTTGAATATAATATTTAGTTCTTTGAATATAATATTCAATTCTTTGAATATAATATTCAATTCTTTGAATGGAGTATTCAATTCTTTGAATGAAGTATTCAATTCTTTGAATGGAGTATTCAATGTTCGGATTTTATATTCAATTTTTATTGGCAGTTAACACAGCCAATGGACGGGCGTCTTTCATTTCAGGTCGTCGCAAGAATGGCGAGCTCCTGAAACATAAAGCTCCCAGTACCCCTTTTATCCTCTCCGTAATTTCTTTAGGCATGTCACAATTGCTATAATGATAGCTGCTTTCACAGCTTTCAAGCAAGGATTCTACCGACCTGAAAACGTTAAAACGTTAGCCAGGTGGACTGACCACTCAACTTCACGATTTTACTTCGTTTATAGGCCGGTTTGTAAGCCTAAATGCCATTGGTCAAGTAAAAGCTATCTCATTATTCCCTTTGAACATGTAAATATTATTGTTTGCAATGATTGAATACAATATTCAATGATTGAATAGTGCATTCAATGATTGAATAGTAATATTCAGTGAGTGAATGCTTATTTTCAATGATTGAATACTTATATTCAATGATTGAATAATTGTATTCAATGATTGGATAATTATATTCAATTATTGAATAATTATATTCAATGATTGAATAATTATATTCAATGATTGAATTATTATATTCAATGATTGAATATAAGTATTCAATCAATGAATAATTATATTCAATGATTGAATACTCAGTTTTAATGCTATATATACTATATATCGGCTGAATTGAAAATATAAAACATTACTGAACATATATATTTTATATTCGTAAAAATATTCGTAAAAATTGAACCAATTGCTCGATTTTTGAACGTATAAAGTGATTAATAGGACAAAAACGTGAAAAATTGAATATTGCAACAGATCGCCTGCCATATCTGAAGCCTGCGGTTTTCGCTTTGACACCCGATGTCGATTTCAGCCTATCTTCAAAGGTAGTCTGGTCGGCGATGAAATTCAAAAAAAATTACTTTCATACCATTTTAGGTTAAAAGAAATGCGGAAAAATGGGCAGAAAAGACCGAAAACAAGACTTTCACATCCTGGTCGCCATTTTGGATATTTTGTTTTCATGATACTTTGCACGATGAATTATGCAAATAGTCTCAACATGACGCCAGTAAGATTCGCGGAAAAGTCAGAAAGTTCCCGCTGTCTTGTTCTCTTCGTTCCTCATCAGCTGCGATGGACAGTTCGGTACGTGGCCATCAAGCTCCCCCTCCCCCAAGACCTGATAGGGTTAACACGACAAAGTATATATTATGTATAGAAAGGTGTGAACTTGAGATCTGTATCTACTATTAATTGTCACGGCCGTTGTTTGTGGCTCTCAAGCTGACCATGCCTCTACTACAGTTCTAGAGAGATTAAGCCGGCAATGTTGTGTTATAGATTTAGAAGTCCGTAACACAATAGTATCTCAAAATTTTCTCATAATATTTGGGAATGCACTCATTTAATTTGATAACATGTTGATCTAATAAATGTATTCAGGGGTTTCTTCGTGGATTCTAGTTCTTTTTGTGAAAGAGATTCAATATATTAATAGATTAAAATTACTAGTAGTTCAGCTTCTTTTATTAACATAGGGAGATCGCGGGCCCTTTCTATACTACTCAGCGCGCATGCGCAGTCGATCCATTCTACTGTAGTGTGCAAGCCTGGCCCATGGAATCTCAGGTAGTGAAAACGCCAGGTCTCTCGCCCCACCCTATCCCGCGCCACACCTATGCGACCCGCTGTGCAGTGAGTAAAGCGGAGTAGGAGTCGGAGTAAGAGGAGTAGTCGCACACACCACGGATTATACTAGGGAGATGTAAAATTATGGCTGTAGAGAAATAACGACTGTGAGTTCCGACTGAGCATGGAGGTCCATCTGTGATGTCCTGCACGTTACATTCCGAATTTTAGAGTGATGATATACGGGGTGGAATCAAACGCCAAAGGAATTTTTGACAATCATAATTGATCCAAATAAAGGACAATGTGGGAACATTAATTGTTGATTTACAAGATTCACTAGTCGCCAGGTGATTGGGTCATGAACTAAATCTAGGATTTCACTGAAAAGGCAGGAGGAGGCTTACATGCTCGCAGGTCTGGATATAGGCTATCGCATCTGATGGTTGTTATTAAACCATTAAACAGTTCTAAGAATGACTGTTTCCTCTGGAGGCCTTGTATTTGGTTATGAAGCACATAAATTTAAGAGGCACCAGAGCTACATATATTCCACATGAAAATGAATCTCATTTGACCAGATAGACCATCACAGAAGTTTAACTGTTACATTCTAACGCATGTTCGCATTTCCAAGTCGAAGACTACACGTGTAAATGACGGAACGTTAGTGTAGTATTTAACTTGAAATGTAAAGAGGATTCTAACGGGGTGTGGTCAGATATGCATTTTCGAGCAGGATCTTCCTGACTATGTCGATCGGGGTTTAATCTCTGATGATATTACCCTCCATCGAGTGTTAGAGAGAATTTCTGCGTTACCGGAATGATCTGAACTACCACCTGGTTCCACACTATGTCTCACCGATACCCTTTAACGATACGAGAGAGCAGTATGAACTTATGATAACACGTCTACCATATTTGATAACACATAATATCACCTCATCTACATTGATGGTTTACGAGAGTGGGCCTTGACGCGGAAAATTCTTTCATGGGCGACGGCTGAATATTGAATGTCGGTTCTGACGTTCTCCATCGAAACAAGGAAGCCCTGGATGGACTTAGGATCTCACTAGAACGATAACGAGGCCTGCAACTCAACTGAAACATTTACAGTACTGGTAAACGAACATATAAGTTCTCCATGAATCTCCATACGATGTACCAGTAAATTTGCTCTTGGCTAGCGAAAATGTTTCCACCCCAGAACGGACATGACTGATAAAACTTAGATACACTACCACGTGAATTTCACAATTCTTAGAAATCTTGCTACTTCTTGGTCCTTAATAAATATTTGACTGCTACATAGGCGAAATCAAAATAAAGAACCAAAATCCTATGGAGAAGATAACGCAAAGAACTAAAATGAAGCAAAACTGGTTCCACGCAGTTCTAGAATCAAATATCCTGAAGAACATTGAACACGGACGTTGGAGCTAATTTTCTGTTGTGTTGTGAGGGGAGTGCTTTCAATTATTTACCTGAATAAAAAAACGCCGTTTTTTCTGAGGATAGATTATACCATTCTCAGATGATACAGATAAGCCGTCTCGTGTGGCTGTCACAATCAGATGTGCACATGGACTTTCTGTAAAACGTCTTAATCCCTGAATATGGAATAGTAAGCTGTTGTGAGCTGTAAACTTGTTCAGTGCAACTTGTAAAAACAGCAGATTTGTTTTCGAACGCATCTGATATATCACATAAGCTGGTAAATGGGACATACCGTACTTAATCTGGATAGAGATGAGCATCTTACGTCAAACCCGGACCGGTCCAATCATATTTGGCGCATCAATCCTTATCCAGCCAAACAGCATTGGGAAGCATCTTACTCTGAATTTTCGGGAACACTTGATTTGGACACTCTAGCATCGTGTTATATATGATTTACCGTAACAATAAGCGGAGGAAAAGCGAGATATATATTTCCAAGAACCTGCTTAATTGTTTTCGCGGTGTTCTGTACGTTCTGTTGTGTTAAATGCCGTCATTTTCATCTGACGACGATACAGATCACTAATTCCCCGTGTACGAGTTGTCACAGCGAAACAGCTCACCAATTACCAATATACGAGTTGTCAGAGCATTTCCATCATAGCTCTCTAGATTTGTATCTAATACCGCTTATGCCGGTGCTAGGGGCCGTGTGGTCATATCATCCAAGTTGCTACATGAACAGGTACAATAAAAGCGTACCTGAGATACAACACATATCACGAATCGTTAGATTCTTGGTATGTGCTTTAGAATAGGTTAACCGGAAGACTATACTGTGAAGTCATGTGGCTCTGTCAGTATGTCGGCACCTCTTCCCACTTCCCTTATATGTGTTGTAATTTGAGAGTCGAAGGGTCTGTCCCAAGAGAATGGTTGATGCTGGTGTCGCGTGATATCACGAGGAGTGTGCTGAAGTTTGATGTACATCTCTACCAGTATTCTCATCATCGAGCTGAAGTTTCGGTGTACTAGTGGCCGAACTTTCAAGACGCCCACATGAACAGCTACAATAATAGGGTGGCTGGGATACAAATCATCACAGGGATGACTTCTGGTTTTTATGATGCTTTTAGATATATGCAGTCAGCATATTTGTCTGTGGGGTCATATAACTTATTGCCAGTACGCCGGCATCGGTTTTCACCATCCTTTTTGTTTCCTATTTGGTGGTCACATAATTCATCATTTCCCAACAGATGACTTAATAGGGCTATCACATCATCGCTCTGAAATATTTGTGTCTAATACCGCCCAAGCCGGTGCCAGGGGCCGTGTGATCATGTCATACAAGATGTCCACATGAACCTCTACAATAAAAGCGTGCTGGGATAAAAATCATCACAGAGATTACTTTTGGTTCTTATGATGTTTTATAGAAATATGCAGTCAGTATATTTGTCTGTCATATGACTTGTCTGTACTCCGTAATCGTTTTCCACCACCTATTTAATGTTGCCTTTAATTCGTCGACACGTGTACTGTGGCAGAGTATTTTAAGGGTACTGAGCCCTCCTGCACATACTTTTACATACCCTATAGAACTTGTCTTTATATTATGCAGCTAAAAGTATGCCACATAGCTATGGTAATGTATATATTTGTTGAAAGCACATTTCTTGAGGATTCCAAATATATAAGTTTGTTTACTGTAAACCTGCATGTTTTGAAGATATTTGGATTTTAAATAAATTTAATTTAAAATTTTATTTAATTTTTTAAATGCTATTTTCAAAAAAGCATTCAACTTGTCGTAACTAACTTCATCTTTTCCTTTAGAAGACAACTCAAACAGGAAATCAGTGTCTCACTTTTATCAAGTTTGGTCTGGTTCTCATTCTATTGAAATTTAATGGAATATTTGTTCACAGAATCGAGCAACTCACAGTTTTGAACTTTGAAGTTGAATTAAAGGTCAATAGAATAAGAACTAAACCAAAATTGACAAAACTGAGACACAGATTCCCTGTTGGAGTTGTCTTCCACAAGAAATGATGATGTAAGTGACGATAAGTTGAATACTTTTTTGAAAATCGCCATTTAAAAAAGAAGGCTCATTTTTTTTATTATTTTTTTTAAATTTGAATATCTTCACAACCTACAGATTTACAGTGAACACATTTATATACTTGGAATCCGTAAGAAATGCACTTTTAACAAATATATACATTACCATAGCTGATATAGCAGTGCCACTTGGAAAACGGCAGATTTAGCTTGAAACGCATTTGATTCATCACATAAGCTGGGATATGGGAAATGCTTAATCTGGATGAACCTTTGACGAGAACAAGACCCCACAGACCAATATACTGACTGCATATTTCTAAAAACATCGCAAGAACCAGAAGTGATGCTTTTATTGTAGCTTTTCATCTTGAATGACATGAACACACGGGCCCCACTGGCATGAGGGGTAACAGATACAAATATTCCAGAGCGATGATGTAATAGCCCTATTAAGTGATCTGTTAGAAAATTATGAACTATGTGACCGCTAGATAGAAAGAAAACAGCCCAAACGAGGAAGTATGTATGGAATGCAAGTTCGTATTCAGGACAAATACCTGTGAGGCCCGACGCCGGTCAACCAATTCATTCTCCATCATGTGTACAAGTCACAAAACTACAATCACAATGATTTATACAGATGGCAAATTGTAGCTGTTCATGTTGACATCTTGAATGACATGACCACATCGCCTCTTGCAGCGGCTTGAGCGGCATTAGCTACAAATATTATAGAGCTATGATGCAATAGCTCTATCAGAAACGCGTAGGTATTTTCAAGCATGATCTTCGTGACTAACCTCGGGTTCCGGAATGGTTGTACCTTTCATAACGAAGCTTAGGTATCTAAACTAACCTCTGTTTCCAAGCTGTCTCAAAGACAACATTTAAGTCCAGACAGCCTAGTATGAACATACGATCAATCCTTCACCAAGTATAACAGTAACACATAATTTCACCTGAATTAAATTTTATGGTTTACGTTACCCACTATAATGTCAAATTATAGAGATCCTGGACTGATGGTCTCATTAAAAAGATAGGGGGCCTGTATATCAGCTAAATTATTTGTCGTACTACTGGTTATGAACATATACGTGTAATCGATATTATTTTCAATCGATCAATCGATGGGTATTGTAACATTATGTTTACATTTATTATTGAGACCGTAATATTTTGCAACCCGCATTGGCAATATCTTGAAGACTGTCGATTGGTAGAAGGACGACCACCAAATCCCCGAAAAGCCAAGATGCACCAGAGCTACTTTCACAGTCCGCTATACATTTGCATCGAGAATATCCATACAGAGGTCTATATTTAGTTGAAGGAGATGTTTCCCCTTTACTGCTGTGTGATTTAGCATATATATGTTTTCTCATGCATGACTTCCATGACTATAACTTCGGGATGTTTCAGATTCACTCCTACTGTTCACCATCGAGTGTTATTATTCTTGAAGAGCTGGGTTCTGTGTTGCCAGAAGGGTCGCATCTTTGTTCGTGGAGTCCTCGAGTTATATGCACGGTGACACTTTTCGACCCTATTCCTCGCATACTCCATGTAATGTCCAAACATCCCGGTATGAAAATGTGATGAAACTTCAGCCTTGTATAATAACAATTAATTTCACCTCACTACAGTATTGTTTCTCCATGGCCTGCTAGCGAGGGTGTGATTTGATAGTATATAATTATTATTAAACAAAGAAAGAAAAGAATATCACTTGACTAAAACTGGGCATGTTTTTCCGATTCTACCCTCTCTGGCAGTCGAAGATGCAGCCCCAAACATGACATTTAATAATTCTGATATAATTCTAGTCATAGTTCGTCTGAAAAAGCCGAGCCATGACAGAAGAAGAATTCACCAGGACTAAGACCAGTCGTTTATTAACAGATTTTCAAAAAAGCCTTTGTGGCCTCATATTTCAGCAAATTAGAAGCTAGGCAATATATGTCGTATATTTCATCCTCTCTGAACTCAGTTGTATATAGCCGTGATTGTTTTGACTGCGGTGAAGCCGACGTGTTGTTCCCTCGATCACGTCAAATAGACCGTTCTACAGTCAATTATCATTTTAAACTCGGGTTGTCTGGACACACGGCGAACCACTCTCTAACACCGTCCGTTCATTGACTGATATTTTAAACGGATTGTTTGAGTAATAACTATATTGCCCTGATCTCCGTGCAGGGGCTGGTACCGGGTAAACAAACCTGCATTATAAAGGACGGATATGTATTGAACGTCTCAAGGTACGACTTATAGCATTGGACACACCGGTTCTCGTCAGATCACCGAAGTTAAGCAACGTTAAGCTCGATCAATACTTGGATGGGTGACCGGGTGCTGCACTGGCTGGGCTGATCAGTGTCCGGGGTAATAGGAACTGTGAGCCCTCTCGTGTTCTGGCACGTGTAGGCACCGTCGTGATATGACTGAAACAAGGTTGAAAACGACGTCAAACCCTACTACTCACTCCTTGAACGTCTGAATCCGTGAAGTTGCACATCACATGTTTGCGGCACATTTAAAGCGGAGGCTGTGGATGAAAGAAAGTCTGATGTGAAGCTTACTAGGGAGTGCTTTTAGTTATTTGCCTCAATAAAGAAAAACACGTGTTTTTTCTGATGATAGATTATACCATTCTCGGATGATACGGATAAGCCGTCCCGAAGCTGTCAGAATCAGATGTGCAAAAATGGAAGTCCGGTAAAAAGTCTTAATCTTTAAATATAGAACAGTAAGCCGTTGTCCACTTGTTAAAAAAGTACAGATTTATCTTGGAACACATCTCGTCCATCAGAGATGCTGACATATATGGGACATGCTTAATCTGGATATAGATAAACATCTGACGTCAAACTTGGACTAGATTCCATTAATATCTGCCGTCTCATTCCTTGTCGAGACACAATATAGCATAGGCAATTTTTTTTTGAAAAAAGCTTGGTCTGTATACGAAAACACATGGTCTGGACACTTTTAGAATCCTGTCACATATTGTTCTAAAGGAAGAAAATAGCATTAGGTCTGATGGTAAATTTCATAATGTGTTGAACATGTCAGGGAAAGCCTTCGTCCATCACCAGTTGAGCGACCACCTGCTCATTTTGTAGGCAAATTCATTAATCAGGCAGTATCTTTAAAGTAACAAAAAGTTAGAAATATCCATTTTCAACAGGAGGCTACTTTTTAAGAAAGTCTTCTAAAATTGTGTATATATATGCATCACATCTGTATCACAAAAAGGATTCATCTGTAATCTCAGAAGCATATATAATTCTGCTCTCTGCATAAAGACACTGGAGTTTGAAAACTTCACGACCTCGACCTACCCCCCCCCCCCCCTCTTTCCCCCGCCCCAATCAAATAATTAACCAAGTAACTACGGTAACGGGCCCCTGTGTCTTTTTACAGACACTGTTAGTGGGTGTGTAAGCTCGCTTTCAACGGGGCATGCAGCCTTTAAACCAATTTATATATATATTCGGAGCTACACTTGCATATGGACATATCCTCAAGCAAGTAAATGTTCCTTCACGAAGTATGGGAGAGTTTTAGCAATATAGTGCGTTGTCACGTTTACTCGATCGATCTCCATTGTTATGAACAACTTTGAATTCATCTGCGCCGTGCGTTCCAATAATCATTTCCTCTATGATGATTAATCGAATCCCTTTGGAGCCAGTTAGAGACAGGAGCAATATCTGTCGGGTCACCTTGACCCATACAGACTATCGAGAAATGTTCACGAAACACGAATGACGGAATCAGTCTTGTTGAGGCAAACCTCGAAGGCACAGATCAAACGTACACCAAAAGAAATACATCATACAACTAGATCCTCCAATGGAATTATAGGCCCAACTCTAAAATGCAACATAAAGAGTTTTTCATGGGATAAGTTGAAGACGTCAGGCGACTAAAAAGCGACGATGTGACTCTATAAGAAAGCTTCCCTTGGCACCTCACATTCAGACCCGTGAATACGATGGATTCTCGGACGTAGTATCTCAGCCGCTATTTTATTGCAGATGTTCATGTGGAGACTATGAAGTATACACACGATCCCTATAGTACCGGCATAAGCGGAATTAGATACGCTAGCACGGAAGTGGTGACAGATCACCTTAAACAAATAACTCATCTGATGTTAATGGATGAGCATCGAGAACGTCTCATGGGGTAAGCGCCTCAACATGGGATGAACCTGGTATATGCAAGGATACCCAGAAACTCTAACCTGTAATGTCCGACGTAGTACGGCTTAAATTTCCCACCAATACAATAAACCTACATATATTTGTCGAATGACATGTACAGAGGGCGGACTTCGGGGACTGACAGTCCACCAGCGGAATCCCACCATATACAGGTAACAAAGCAATCGTGTGTACAGGTTGTCGTAGAAAATTAGTCCGGAAGTCCGGAAGTCCGGAAGTCTGAAAAAACGAAGCTGAGGAAAGGAATAGAAAAGTTGATCTCACTTCTGCACCAGGCACACGAACTGTAAAATGAAGCTGATACTGGTGGGCGAACTATAACCTCGGAAGAGCCTTTCGAATATCCAATCTGTGGATTAGAACAACAACTAGAAGAATTTGACTAAATACCATGATTTATTTTTTCAGAATGCTCCAGATTTTCAGTATAACAAGCTATATGAAAAGAAGTTCTCGGTAGCAAAAGACAGCGGTAGCGTTCTGTACTCGAGTATAAACGGATATGATCGACTGCTGCCAACCAATATAACTGGTTATTCATACACGATCTGGTCGTGTGTACCAGGCTTAAATGATCCGTTTAATTAACCGAAATTGAAAACAGTTACACGGTAAAATGATGGTATGTAACAATACGCAAAAAGGACGTATACCGGTCTGGTAAATTTAGCACAATTATACACAGACTATTACATAAGTGAGTCTTTGAGTGAGTAAATATGATTTAACGTCGCTTTCAACATTATTTCAGTCATATCACGACATTTGGTCCATATTCATGTTCACATCCGGAACCCACCCGGGTAAGGTCCTATTCCTTTTCACACCTGAGAACCCAACGGGTGCCCCAGTTAGTTGCCTCTTACGACAAGCTCTCTGGGGAGCTGAGGCCTATTCTTACCATGACATGGGGTGCGCACAACGACATCCAGGTCAACCCCTGGAGCCCCACGGAGCGACAATTACATAATGGAATATACTTGCCCGGTCTGAGAACTGAAGCGAAGACAAGAGAGGCTTGGCAGTGATAAGCTTCCAGATAGCTCCAATAAATGTTGCGAATGTCGTTAAATAATAGAGCGGGCGCGATTGATTTTAATCAAAATGATAAAATGTGTCATTCAAATATAGTCTATACAAATGAGATTAATATTCAGTCTAATACTGAAACCATATTGAAATAATATACTCTATATTATATCCCGGTACTCTATATTATCTATATTCGATACTCTGAAAAACGACCGAGCATGGCGTATGCATTTCAATCAGATCCGTCGCCATAACTAAACCATTTTACGTTAATTTCGGGGAAAGGCAACAACATGCACGTGGTGTAGGAGGCACGAGAAATATCGTTATATATATGTAATAGGTTAAATAATGGCTTTTTCGCATGAGCAAATGTGTTACCCAACTTTTCATTAATTAGCGAACAATGTTCAACAGTCAGCCATTCATAGGCAATCATGGGTAATTGATGTCTACACGCTAACCAACTGTAACGAACGTCTACTTTTTGTTGCGAAATGGGTGGATTACACAATTTCGTCCTCCCCAGCATTCAGTGAGATATTAATATTTCAACAATCTGTGACATTGTTATATAGAATAATGGCAATACTGGATAAACTGGCCATGTAATAATGTCAATACTGGATAAGCTGGTCATGTAATATCGTCAATACTGGATCAGCTGTTCAAGTAATAATGTCAATACTGGATAAGCTGGCCATGTAATATCGTCAATACTGGATCAGCTGTTCAAGTAATAATGTCAATCAATACTGGATAAGCTGATCATGTAATTTCGTCAATACTGGATAAGCTGGTCATGTAATAATGTCAATCAATCCTTGATAAGCTGGTCATGTAATAATGTCAAAACTGGATAACCTAGTCATGCAGTAATGTCAATACTGGATAAGCTGGTCATGTAATAATGCAAATACTGGATGAGCTGGTCATGTAATAAGGTCAATACTGGATTAGATGATCCTGTAATGTTGTGATTGACATCCACTGGATTATCATTGCGTATTCGGGGATGAAGAAATCGTGGAAATCGTTCTCACCGATTATCTTGTCTAGGAGCATTACCTATATGATGATGGGAGTTTCGTGTCACATTCGGCCTTGTTATCGGTCATTTGAAACGTGAATTGACTCCAGTCGCAGATATATTGCTCGTAATTTATTTCGGATAGTCAGAGTTAGATAAGAACGACAGATTTCTCGATGGGATTCGAAAGATGGCCTTGAACGGGTGGACCACAACGTGATAGATAGATTGTTGTGCTGCTGGCGTGAACGAGGCACGTTGAATAACCAGGTTTCGTTATGGGTAACAGTGGTTGAAACCGGAGTACGTAACGCAGTTCAATTAAACATTCATTTATTTCACCAAAAGAAAACGGCTCGGGAGAATCTGGACTCTCCACAAGGGAAGCGGACATGAGTTTCTAGTGATACTGGCGATAAACCATGATCCTATCGTCTAATCCGATTCGCGGACCAGTAGTTTTTTTTTTTTGGTCAAATTAATTCCATGTCGTTTTCGTGAGTATACTCAGTCACTCTTTTATTGTCACTGTTCATACGAACGCCGCGGAGATATTGTATTGTACAGTTTTCATATGACCCCTATTCCCGGGTTAAGCGGAATTACACACAAAGTATACTAAACTTTAAGTAGACAAGTAATTTAACTCCTGAAAGAGAAAACTTCATTTCGACTTTAAATATATTGGACCTTATTTTGCCATCATCAGTAACGTATACGGTATTGAAAAATATCGTGTACTTGTTGATACTGAGAGACAAAAGTGAAGTGAAGTACTGAAAAATGTCGTATAGTTGTTGATTATGAGGGACAATCCTCCATTCAACGGTGGTCGAGCATGTGATATTGATATTGAGGGACAATTCTCCGATTAACAATAGTAGAGCATGTGATATCAGCAAATATTTTTTCATACTGAAGGACAACCCTTCAGTTAACGGTGGTCGAGCATGTGATATTAATACTGAGGGACAATCCTTCAATTAACAGTAGTAGAGCATGTGATATCGGTAAATATTTGTTGATACTGAGGGACAATCTTTTAATTAACGGTGGTCGAGCATGTGCCATTGATACTGAGGGACAGTACAGCATGTGATATGATTAAATATTTGTTGATACTGAGGGGCAATCCATTAATTTACGGTGGTTGAGCATGTGATATTGATACTGAGAGACAATCCTTCAATTAACAGTAGTAGACCATGTGATATCGGCAAATATTTGTTCATACTGAAGGACAATCCTTCAGTTAACGGTGGTCGAGCATGTGACATTGATACTGAGGGACAATCCTTTAATTAACGGTGGTCGAGCATGTGCCATTGATACTGAGGGACAATTCTCCAATTAACAGTAGAGCATGTGATGATTAAATATTTGCTGATACTGAGGGACAATCCATTTATTTATGGTGGTCGAGCATGTGATATTGATACTGAGGGACAGTCCCCAAATTACCAGTAGTAGAGCACGTGATATCAGTAAATATTTGTTGATATTGAGAGACAATCCTTTAATTAACAGTGGTCGAGCTTGTGATATTGATACTGAGGGGCAATTCTCCAAATAACGGTGATAGAGCATGTGATATCAGCATCTTCACCAGCCAAGTCAACTACATCGCAAAGCTCTCTACGCAGAGCAACGTGATGTACGTCGACTTGGCTAGAGAAGATGGTGATATCAGTTAAACTCGCAGTCGTGTCGAACATTGTTCGCAACGGAATGAAGCGGTCAACAAACTTCAAGATGCCGATAAGACGTATCAAATCATGTCAAAACAACACAACACTGTCTATATACACACCCATATATATCTATAAAGCTAGTATTTCTGATCATAGGCGATAGGTAGGGTAGCCAACCATGCAATAATATCAAACCATTAAATGTTACCCGATATACGTCATATATGACCTATCTTGAAGCTGGCCCGAGTCGACATGAGGCAAACGATATACTAGTATACTGTTTGGTTGAACTAACTGCCAAATACCACGTAAACGGGAATACGGGTCTAGTCTACACAATTCTGGAATGGTGTAGACATAAAGACTTTATAACGGACACACTATACAAACAAGGTCTAGATCTGGGTGTCTTTTGTGGGTTGATTTGAAAAACAAAGTCAATTTTACTTCATGAGCATGCAGTACGTGATGTGTAAAGAACGTATATTCTGAACAAATACCTGGTGGTCTTCCAGTCAATCACCCTTGTATTACTATCTTCCTTCACGCGTGAGTACGACCTCAATACTAGTGTCTTATAGAAACTCCAGTGCAAGGGATATCTGAAGTCCTAGTTTTTGCAACAGCTTCAGGGTCGATTCAGATTTTCGGTATTATTATCATTACAGAGAAAATTGGAAGGACAATCTATCTCAAATTTTTCTGCTCGAAATGAGTTCCAACCATAAAATACGATTTTGTTCTGGCCGTATGTTAAGATATGCAAATTAGTTAATTTTGGAATGATTTGCAATTGGTTTTGAAATCCAATATGGCAGTCAAAATAAAAAATGGCCCCCAAGTTCTACTGAATCTCACTTGCACACTTTTTTTGGCATGAGAGTTTTTTCTGGTTGCTTGGTAGGACTAATAAAGTCCCTTTATTTAGAGTAATTTGTAGTCGCAAAAATGCAATATGGCGGCCAAATCCAAAACGGCCGCCAAAAATAGGGTTCATATGGTCCAGTAGCGGGTATGTCTTGAAAATCGAGCTAGAGAGTTGCTTAATACATTTACATGTATATTGAAGCTCTCCTTGTGTATAGTCATAAAGTGTTCTGGCCAAGGTGTAACTGTGGCGTCATGATGTACTTGCAAAGTCGATGACTTGTAAAGTACGTTTGGAATAGTTTGGCTGAAGGGACGCCATGGTGAGGATTAGCAGTGACCGGGCATGTTTGGGTGCACAGGGATGTGTTTTGGGTGATCTATGGTCCATCCTGCGTCGAAATGTAGCATACATGGACTCGTAATGTAGCTCTCGTGGTGTAGAACTCGACTCCAGTGATGTATACGTAACTATGAGGTCATCTGTGACGTCATCGGTATTAGTGAAACGCAGATACGCTCGGGCAGGCACTTGAGACATCTCTACATACATTCCTATACACTACAACGTAAGGGCGAATAGTGAAATGTGGCTCTTGAAGATACATGTAGTCCAGGTAATGTATCTTGAGAAGGCAGTCCACACGACTGTGACGTCATCTGTGGCGTCATTAACCGCAAACCGCATTTTCGAATGCTTATCAGGGACTATGCGCCTAGCTACTCCGCTAAACACTAACTTAAATGGGTAAGTAGGGGCATGTTTTTGTGACACATGTAGCCCAGACACTGGAGTGGATACACAGAAGAGTCTTCAGTAGTAGAGAGACCGCAGTTTGTGATGGAATGGTGCGTAAGTCTGTGTGTATTGTGACTCTTGTTGTAAATTGGGTGCATGTGGACCATACTGGACCCCATGTGGAGAATTCTATGTAACGCTCTTCTTGTGTAAATCATACAGTACCCAGACCATGGTGTCACTTTTACGTCACGGTACGCATGTACATCCAGGAGAACTAGAAAAATCCTGACTCTGAACGTACCGTGTAGGTGAGTGTAAGGGATACCGTGGACGATATGATGAACTGGGCAGGGCATGATAGATGTATCTAACCTGGCAGAGTTACCTTGCCATGGGTAGAATACATCACACCCAACGTGGGAGAGCCGCATTGAGCGTGCTTATAATTATCGTATAATATAATCCCATGTATCAGACGCATCGTCGGTCGTTTTCGCTCTTGTCCAATCAGAAGCCACCATTTCAGAAATGGCCCTTGCCCATCGGCCATTTTCGCTCTTGCTCCTTGTCAATGACCATCCATTCGCTTTGGTCCATCCCTAAGCGTCTTCAGGCTGTCCCCGATACAGTATCGGTAACATATCCTGGAAGAGCTGTTTTCGCATTTTGGCAGCATTTTTTCACAGCCTGTTTGGTTAGTAACCCCATATCATATTTCAAGTGAAGCTTGGCCTTCATGATGGACATATGCGTGTGATCTCCCCCCTCATTTCACGCGGCAGCAGGCTATCCTGTTTATACATCGCCTGATACATGGACAATGGCATACGAAAATTATAAACATGCCCGCTGCGGCTCTTCCAGGTTAGGTATGATGTGCTTTACCCAAGGGGATGTAACTTTGGAACTAACCTGCTCTCAAAAATGAGTTCTATACCCTTTATTTCCGACCAGTCATGTGATAAATGAAGGTAACGTGTCAATATAGCATGATGTGACACAGCTCAAAGCCGTATTAGCCCAAAATAATTGGGCAAATAATCGAATAACCAAGCACGAATACCTTCCCGCAATGCTTCAGTCTTGTGTCCAATAATTTCACCTACCATTTTCATTCCTCCAAATTTGAAAATTATTCTTGAAACTAGCTTTCTCTTAACATGTTCTAAGATTTTAATATTACGGGTTCAAGTTACACTGCACTGGGTGGACCAAACACATGAAACACATGAAACAATATGCACTAACTATACGAACAAATTGTCATACTTGTCAATTAATATTATTGAGGCGGTCTACTATTGAATATATGTGCATTATAGTCAGATATTATTTTTGCAGACAATGGATCAGTACATGTATCTCCAACTACACTAACCGTGGTTCAGACAACGCATGTGAAATCATCCCAGACCACCAGAGCAACCATTGCTGCAAATGATAGGTGTGTGCGTATAATGTATTACACAGAATCGTATTGTAAATTTAGAAGGCTAGATCTAGTCCTCACTTAGTAGTATATAAACAGCTGATCTTGTTGCATTCGTGGGGAGGCGCAAATGAGTTGAGAAATGCAAAAGGATCTTTGGCCTTGGGTTGACCTTGAAGCTCGGACATGGGTTTGCCATGACAACGTGGAGAGGTCACGTCGGGTCACTTGACAGGCGGGTGGATGTAAAACTAGGATTTTACACCTGTAAATGCGGAAAAACAGGGTTTGACCGAAAGTGACCTCATAGTGCGCATGCGCAGTCGACGAGTAGTAGAAAAAGTTGGCAGTTTGGGGTATGCATGCAGGGACGTGTTTGAGCGATTTGGGAATCATTCTAGCTCCATATATGGCGTGAAAGGTATCGTCTTGAAACTCTTGGCATGTAGACTATGATTGACATTGTTTTGACCGGAAATGACGTAATGGTGTGCATACGCAGTCCACGAGTAGTAGACAAAGATGGCATTTAATGGTGCGCAGGGCCGTGTATGAGTGATTCAGGGACCATACTAGGTCCAAATAGGGTATACGGTGTCTCTTATTGAATCTCTCGTAGTATAGACTAAGATTGAGGTGGTTTTATCGGATGTGACGTTTTGGTGCGCATGCGCAGTCGAGGACTAATACAGAAAGATGGTGCATGGGCGTATTTGGACGATAGATGGGCCATCCCGACTCTAAATGGATGTTGCGTATACCCTGGGCGAAAAGACAGAGACATCATATAATTTATATATTTCATTACAGCTGACATCACAGCTGGAGTGGTGGGTGCTATCTTCGTCTTCATCATCGTATTAGTAGTGATAATCGCTATCAGCATCAGGTGAGCCACAGGAACAGATAAAAATACATCAAGCTTCATTTTTGCATGTGGCAATTTAGGCCCAAATATACATCTCTAATTTGATCCCTATGTTTAACAATGAAGATTTCATTGAGAGCTGGTTTCTAAAAAAATGTTGGGGGTGATGGAGTGGCAATTGTAACCTACGTACCAGTACGTTTAAGTACATTAATCAGCACGTTGTATCCAAACAATTGGTTTGTGAATCACATGCCTACATTTCTGATATTACATCCCTGTCTGGAGCATATCTAGAGCATAGACATGATTTACGCGAGCAATGATGATGGAGACAAGTCATACGGAGTAAATGGAATTATAATAATAATCGCTTCAATTTCTCGTATTTCAGTGCTTTCTCATCCTCTCTAGGAGAAAACAGTATAAGTGTTGTACCTGTGTTACCAGAAGTAGAAGCCAAGACGCTGTTTACCAGAACACCCATCCAGACGCAAGTCTACAGCAACAAAATGGACACTTCAATTTGTTCGAAAACAGAGTGATGACTGTATCACCAAACTATCAAATAGTAACCAGTGACTTGGCAAATGAATACGAAACTCTTCACATTTAAATACTATTGACGAAGGACCTTCAAATTCTTGGAACCCAGGAACGCTTCAGACGCTGTCTTCGCCCATTCGGATCTGCTGAGCGGAAATCTACGAAAACGCCCTATAATAGATAATAGAAGAGCATCTGGAGTCATATTGACCTACTTCCGACAGATGGCGCCATCAGCTCAAGGTCAGGTGACGATCACGTGATCGTAGAGGTCAAGGTCGCTATAGTTCGGGCACTTCCTTCCGGTCACGTGACCAGAAATGACCTCTGAGGATGTATTCCTTCGCGGTGATGCGGTCGGCGGTGATGCGGTCGGCGGTGGGTGATGCGGTCGGCGGTGATGCGGTCGGCGGTGATGCGGACGCTTCCGGGGAGAAGCCTCCGCGCACAGAAATTAGTTCCTTGTCAACGAAACTTCAAACACGCGGGTGGTCGCTGCGTCTTAATCTTCGGGAATGTCCGGCAATATTCGGTTATCTTCGTTTATCTCCGGCCATCTCCGGGGAATATAATGGTCCATAAGCCTTTATCCGCCCTTCCAGCGCAATGCACGTCATCAAACAGGGTCCCCGGCAATATCGCCAGCACTATGCCCAGCATAAATGGCAAGTGGGGAATCCTCAGTTTCTCCAGATAGCCATACAGCGAGAGAAGGTATAGGGTCGCAGCGGGAGTCGAACCCGGGTTGCTCTCTCCAGAAGCAGACACGCTATCCACTACACCACGAGTCTGCCCATACTAGGCAAGGTTGAAAATAACCTAATATATCTACCAGAGGGCAGATCACTTTACCGCTATTGTGTAGGCCCAATCGGGAACCCACGCATGGACATTTGAGGTATGCAATGTTTAACCTAATGGGAAACTCACTCATGGACATTTGCGGTATGGGGTGTGGCATCTTGTTTTTCTCGTCTCACCATGTAGGACACGATGGGAGGGCACTAGACACGATCTCGGATAATGTAGGACGTTAGAACCTCGTCGCGCACTGCTAGGAATCCATATTGGCATCCATGTTGAAAGCACAGTATCACTCGGAAACTCCGAACAACGCATGTCAGCTGTATGACTTCCGTTACCATGGACACTGATGGAGATCAGCTCGAGAGGAAAAACCAGGAGAAACACCTCAAATAAGAAGAGATCCTTCGCGGGTAGAATCAAGGACATATCCATTTCATTTGGATATGTATTTTATCTCCTGATAAGGCAGAAATACGACTATATGAGCGGAAACACATCCTATAGCATGAGATGTGCCTCACGTGCGGCGGATCGCGGTTTACAGCTGAGAGCTGTAAAATTCTTACACCATTAATGCGCGAGGTATTATGACTTTGACGGAATAGGCCGAGCAGTCGCGAATGGATAGGAGGGGTCTCGAAGCCAAGCGGTGAAATTTGTTGAAAAAGTCACTATGCGCATGCGCATTGGGCAAGTAGCGCTGGGGTAGACGTTTTGGGGTCTGGGTAGGTTCCTATTGGTCCGATATGGTCGGGTGAGGTGTCATCGTGAAGCACTCGAGGGGGAGCATCCGACTGGATGGGTGTGACGTGGAACTGGCGTCATTCTGCATATGGGCAGTAGAACAGGGGGCATGGGAGGGAAAGTTTGGGGTCGAGGTGGGCCCCTAATGGTCCAAATGGGTCGTGGGAGGTGTCAAAGTGAAGCGCTCCTCCAGGGCGATCAAGTCATGGGTGGGAGCATGTAAAATTAGGATTGGGTTTGCACATATAAAATCCGTAAACACGGACTTTGCCCCTAAAATAGAGAAAACCCTTATCAACCAGGTCTAGAGGGGCTAATATCGCTTCCCAGGTGATCGGGGTCTGCCGAGAGAGGCTGGGAGGGTTAGTGGGTTTATGTAAATTTAGGATTGGGGTTGAACATATAAAAAACGGAACACGGACTTTACCCCGAACATAGAGAAAATCCTTATCAACCAGGTCTAGAGGGGCTAATATCGGTCCCCAGCGGATCGGGCCTGCCGAGAGAGGCAGGGTAGGTTAATGTAAAATTAGGATTGGGTTTGGACATATAAAAAGCGGAACACGGACTTTACCCCTAACATAGAGAAAACCCTTATCAACCAGGTCTAGAGGGCTAATATCGATCCCCGGCGGATCGAAGCCTGCCGAGAGAGGTAGGGTGGGTTAGTGGGTGTATGTAGAATTAGGATTGGGTTTGAACGTATAAAAAGCGTAACACGGACTTTACCCCTAAAATAGGGAAAACCCTTATCAACCAGGTCTAGAGGGGCTAATATCGGTCTCCAGCGGATCGTGGCCTGCCGAGCGAGAGAGTGTGGGTTAGAGAGTGTATGTAAAATTAGGATTGGGTTTGAACATATGAAAAGCGGAACCCAGACTTTACACCTAAACCATGGGGAATCATTCAAGGAAGTGGGTATGGTGGCATCTGCAGGGCTGCGCATGTAAACTATGATTTGGCCAGAAAATATAAAAAGCGGAACACGGACTTTACACCTAAACCATGGGGAATCATGGATGTTTTGGGGTCCACACCATCCCTGGTCCAAATGAACTTCAGCTGTTACGCCTTAACACCCTAGCATAACGCATTAACGGCATGATATTAACGCCTTATCGTAACGCCCTAGCTTAGCGCCTTGACGCCATGATGTATACCGATGAGAGAACAACAACAAGGATGATATATGGGAGAACCAAAAAAACAAAAACCTGTGAGTGTGAGTGAGTGAGTGAGGCGTGCCCAACGCCCGTCGTAACGCATGGACGCACTAATGATGATGAATGAGTGAGTGAGTGAGTGAGTGAGTGAGTGAGTGAGTGAATGAGTGGGTGAGTGAGTGGTCATATGAGGTCGTTTGTACACCATCAGCCTAAATCTGTGTCCACCCTCTAACCGGGTACCATGTCGAGTACATGTACGTTCTGTCAGAAGACACTCTCGTCGCCACAATATGCTCAGACATATTCGTCTAATGCATATACAAGAGACACCACCGAGTCCCGCTATATGTCCACCAAGTGGAGTAGAGCATCCCTATACGATGACGGTGAGCGTCCCTACGGGATGTGAAAAGACGTCCTGGGTGATGAAGTTCTTAGAAGAAAGTGTAGCAACCCAAGCTCCGACACGCGTTGTGTGGTGTTATAGCGAATGGCAGCCCGCGTACGAGACTACGCGATTACAGAATGTGAACTTCGTCTCAGGAATTCCTCACGACATAGACGAACCGTATTACTTCGATTTCGAGCAGACCAACGTGGTGGTACTAGATGACCTGATGAGTACGGCCAAGGACAATTCGAAAATCGCGGACCCATTAACCATCATCGTAATCTGTCCCTCACCTATTTGATCCAGAATCTATTACCTCCAGGGAAGGCTTCCAGAGATATTGCCTTGAACTGCCCTTACTTTGTGTTGTTCTCCAATCCCATTGACAGAGCACAAATCCGTGTGTTTAATGGTGGAATATATCCTCAGAACATCGACCATTGTATGTAGGCGTTTCAAGGGGCGACAATTCGTCCGTACGGCTACCTGTTCGTGGACACACTTGTTACCCGGCGAGGGATCACTGCAACGTGATATACCCCTGTACCATCCACCGAGTCCACACCTGGCAGCACCCGTCCAGCAGCAGCAACTCACCCCCTTCATACCATCAGTCCCGGAATATCACCCAACCGTGAAGGACCAACCCAAACCCGTACAAGGAAATGAACACAATGTGAACTCGAGGCAATGGAAGCATTTGTTCAAAGAAAGTATGGACACCGAGATGGGCGAGACGTTGGGGGCGACAGAAAACAAGTTTCACCACAGAGGGTATTCGAAAGACGAAGCCGCAATTTTAGCCCATAACAGAATGCCACCCAGACTACGACGGGCTTTACGTCAGCAGTATGGCGACCTCGTGATCCATATGAAATTGTTGGAGAAGGACCCGGTCCATAAGAAAATCGAAAAAACAGCGTCGATGTTGAAAAACTCGGGGATGAACTGGAAAGCGGCGTATGTCAGAGCGATGCGTCAAAAGATGCATTTGTTTAAACGCATCAGTGAAAAGCGTTAAGGCGTTTTGGCGGGCGTTAAGGTGTAACAACGGGCGTTGACGGGCGTCATCGCATTTCGATAAATTAATTCCATGAAAATCAGAGCTTCTGGGCTATTTCCCCAGGGCGTTAAGCTGGGCGTTGGCGGACGTTACTGTCTATAAAATCAAGTGTATCCCCAAAACGCGCTCAGTCGACTTTCAACCGTCAACATGGGTTATACATGCTCTGAGTGCGAACGCACGTTCACCAGACATTACGATATGATGCGACACCAGAAGAATATACATGGGATTGAAGACTCCACTGAGTCCACTGAGGCGGATGCTGATACAGAGACTGCTGAGAGTCCACCGACTGATACCGAAACAGAGACTGCTGACACCACACACGGTCCATTTGGACCAGCGATGGTCCCTCAAACACACTCCTTCACACCCCCAAAATGCCCGCTTTGGATACTACTCTTACTGATGACGTCACCAATGACGTCACAGATGACATGGACATCCCTCAAGTCGTGGTCTATACCACGAGAGCTTCAATTTGACACCCTACACAGCCTATTAGGGCTCTCAACAGACTCCCCGCGAACCCCTAAAATGCCTGCTTTCGCTACTACTGTCAAACTGCGCAGGCGCAGCATTGCGCTACCTTTACTCCACATCCATCCAGTCGGATGGTTCCCCACGAGAGCTTCACACTGATAACTCCCACGACCCATTCGGACCTCTATGGGTCCACCTCGACCCCAAAACGTCCATTCCATTACCATAAACGACCCCTTCCATCGTGTTCTACATGGTGAAACGAGAAAAACAAGATGCCACAACCCATACCGCAAATGTCCAGGAGTGGGTTCCCCGGTGGGGCAAATATTGTCCACTGCGCCAGTATGGACCTATCCACCCCATCAGACCTACCTGAACTTTCCAAACAATTTCACCGCTTGGCTTCGAGGCCCCTCCCATCGTATTCTACGTGGTGAGACGAGAAAAATAAGATGCCACAACCCATACCACAAATGTCCAAGATCGCCCTGGAGGATCGCTTCATTTTGACACCTCCCATGACCCATTAGGGCCACTAGTGGCTCACCTCGACCCCAAAACGTCCATTCTCATGCCCCTTTTTCTACTTCGCATGTGCAGAATGACGTCAGTTCCACGTCACACCCATCCAGTCGGATGCCTCCTCAGGAGTTTTTCACGATGTCGCCTAACTCGACCCAATCGGACCATTATGGGCTCACCTAGACTTCAAAACGTCCACCCCGATCTGCCTGCCCAAGGCGCAGTCACTTTTTCAAAAAATCTCACCGCTTGGCTTCGAGACTTGGCTGCCACACCCCATAGTAAAATCCACAAGAAAAAAAAATGACCACCGCTATCCCATACATGCATTCCCCGTATAGATTAACATGAAAATGTTCGAATCAGGGGAGATCACCCAGAATTTGGCCCGCAGAGGTTTCGCCTAGTCCGAGTTGTCTTCCTTGCCTCGAGATGGCAGCACCGTCGATGCCGGAAGGGGAATTCCCACAGCAGCGCCGCCATTTTGTTTGTTGATGTTTTGCGGAGTTTTTTGGACATGACACGGTCGAACTTGTAGTCGCACTGATCATAGACTCGTCATAATAACATCGTATAACACCAATGGGTGCACTCCACACTTGCCACGGTTTCGCACAAAGTGGTCCCTCTCTAATTTCATAATAGGGAAGGTCGCCTATTTTTGACAGCATGGTAATTCTTCTTTCCTTTCTACTAACTGATATCTATAGTATCACCCTGCGGGACGTAACCTTTTCTCCAAACGAGGATGTAAAAATGCTTGCTGCTTGCATCTACGCACCACTACAGAGTTAATCGTGTCCGGAATTGAATATCTGGCAGGACAAAATCCTCACTTTTTCGGGGAGCGATAATGATGATTCCTTTATGACGATAATCTTTTACAAAAAACGAGTAGGTCGACCCCTTGGGTTTTTTTCTCCATTTTAAAATGTCGGTTGGACGGGTAACACTCTGACATACATAACAACAAAATCATTTCGTACGTTTTCTCTGGGATGTGGGTTGAATTTGACACATTTTCATACATTTTATGGAGTTTTTCAGAAAGTTTAAGGAGAATTACACGTCTTTCCTTTTCAATTTCAATATCTCACTTGTCCCCTGAAATAATGGCAGGAGTTTTTTCGTGCCAATACGGTTTCTCCTCTCTCGCTGTATGGCTATGTGGAGAAACTGAGGGTTCCCCACTTACAATTTATGCTGGGCATAGTGCTGGCGGTATTGTCGGGGACCCTGTTTAAGGAAGTGCATTCTGGGAGATTAACATTGGAACTTCGATTACCTCCCGGACATTCCCGGAGATAATCGGACATTATATTACCGGTCCGGTCACGTGACCGGAAGGACCTTTGATCCCCAAAGCGCTCCATTACTAATATCCGGTAAGGGGATTTGATCACATATTGACCTTTGACCTCTGAGTGCACTCTGTCCCATGATGCATCACTTCCGGTTCCGGTTACGTGACCGAAAGTGAACTTGACCCCTACGCACCATTATTAATATCCGATAAGAGTATCTGAAGTCATATTGACCTTTGACCTCTGAGTGAACGTGACCGGAAGTGACTTTTGACCCCTGCGCACCATTATTGATATCCGGTATTGTGCGCATGCACATGGGTCAAAGGCCACTTCCGTACACGTGACCGGAACCGGAAGTGATGCATCATGGGATAGAGTGCACGCAGAGGTCAAAGGTTAATATGACCCCAGATACTCTTATATTACTACTCCCGATGCACTTTCGGACGGTCCTAGAATGAATTTCTTATAAATCTTCAGATATGAGCCTTAAGAGTCGAAGCACTCACGCGGATGCTCGATTTGTATGTTTGAAAATCACAACTAAATATGTGATTTGGGTCAAATTGGTTTGTATGGGAAATCTTCTTCAAGAGTTAAAGTATACCTTTTTTACTAGTGCGGATTCAATCTTTCCAAGTGTTGCAGTTCCGGTGACGTCATCATCTATCGAGCCCAATGGGGGCGTTAAGGACCAACATGTCGATCCTTAACATCCCAATGGACAAGATCGAGAATTAATATGGCAATGTCTGCTCAGAGTTCAGCGTGTTTTAACGGTCGGAGATAAGAAATAAGTTTGACTACCTTATAAGAGAAAAAAAACTTTGATTGAGAAGTGATTCTATTCAGCGATTTATCCTATCCACGAACTTAAGTTTGAAGATATATCTTGTTCCAGGGCTAAAAGCCAGTTAATCATGTAGTACAAAACACTATACAAGTGTCAAATCTTTGAGCCAGTCGCCATGCACCAATAAAAATGTCCGACGTTCATAATCGAAACACCTGATTCGCACTAAAAGCTTTCACACAAGCTAGTTCCTTTCAAAACAGAAAAGTAAGCCCTTTCCAATCATAATTATTAGCGATATTCCTTGAACAATTCCGACGTCATTTCTTAGCGTAGCTTTGATTGTGTTCTCTCAGTTGAGTGCCTTGGGAATCTTGCATTATGTTGTGCTCATCCATCCATATGTCCTCTGCGAGTGCAGAGTTATTTACGTTCTCGATTTGATACCCTTGCTGAGATATTTTCTATAATTACATCGACTTAACAGATCCTAGATGTAACTCTATCTGACCTTATCGATTTAAGGTGTATCGCAACCGAATGCAGTGTTAATTCACTGAGAAATCCAAGAAAAAAACAGACAATGGTTTTGTATCATGATGATGGTGCTATGGTACAAAGAGACTTTGTTAGAGGTGTTTATAAAGTGTCCGAGTCTAGGAAACATGAAATAGTTATTTGGGACTTTAAGGCCGAGTTCGCGGTCTCCTTTGCTGAGTATATGGACATGGTGGTTGACATGATGGTTGAGGACAACACAAGAAAGCCTCGTAAGAGATTGTTTGATAACGATTGACTTGTGATGTGTTTCTAATGTTACCATGTTGGCATTCAGAGACAGGAAAGTCTCACAAGAGATTTGATTAGGGATTCTTCCACAACGATTGATTTGTGATATAATTTTGTTCTTAGATATTTGAACTTTAGATAGAGATTTCTGTTTTTCCTCGCTATATAGCTCTCCAATGCGGAGGTTATATCGAACTTCTAGAGCCATACATTAGTGGGCTAGCCATAGTGTGACTATCATTGTACACAGACGCAGTTGGGGTGTAGTAGGGACGTAGATACGCTCGGATTGGGTGTGCACTTGGGACTACACTCACCCCTAGAAGAAAAACTAGCCCATGTCCAGTGATACGCACATGCGCACTCGATAAGTAGCAGAAAAAGATGCGCATAGGGTTTCTTTGGGAATAGGGGCCAAACCTGTCGTGCTTGTTGTCCTCGTGGTGTACAATAAAACTGGAGTGGTGACGTTGTCACATTGATACGGTGAAGTGCGATTCCACCTAAAGGGCCAAATATCGACATGATCGACCCTTAGCATCGCAAGGACAATTTCGATGGTAAGGGCCGTCATGTCGACCATCGATAAGGGCTTTACATACAGCGCACAAACTTAGTCAGTCTAAGTGAAACAATGTACGAATCGACGGTTATTTTGCTCATTCGAATACTTTTGAAAATACGTCAGGCCATGGTATCGACCAAATTCCTACGAAGTAGGCTACCATCTGGAAATTGTGCGGTAGTCAGTCAGTGAGTGAGTCCATCCGAATCCTTTCGTGGGCAAAGTAAGGAGTACCGTTTTTTGCATGAAGGTGCATTAGGGGACTGTTACCAGCAAGTTCTGAGCTGACCTATTTTTGATGAAAATTTCTGGTGATTTTTGATGAAAATCACTGGTGATTCTGACTTGGGCTGTGCCCATCTTAATATAGGCAGGATTTCAACTTGGGGCGGGGGGATTTCCAAGAGTTCAGTGCGCGTCGGAGTTCTAATGCCTACCCTACTTCGTAGGCCTGTGACGTTAGTGACACTGCCATGTGTTGTATCAACGTTTATAACATATAAGTTTGAATAATAGAAACGTTGAAGCGACGTCATCATTGAGTTGTTCTCGATGTATGGCATCTTTTTACCGCTAACGGAGAAGTGATTTTTCATCAGGAATTTGCACTATATATATGCTCCGTGAAATAAGGTGATCCACGGAAATAATCTATTCGATGTGATCATTCAGGATGTGTTTACTATGCGCAGAGTGACTGTAGACCGCAACCATATTTGTCCATGAAAACGAGAAATATGATTAGAGACCTTGTTCTTGCTCCATGTGACGTATCAGAGCCAACATCATTGGTAGCGTCACATGGCCTTCGCCTCAACGCTAAAGTTACTCCCACTCAACTATGACGTCATTCTCCCTCTACGTAATTTACCTGAACTCCGTCGTATCTATAATGACGGCACCCTACAGTTGCTTAGCGCCAAAACAAAACGCTCTACCTCGGATATAAAATGGATTATTTCCGTAGAACATGTTTCACAAACAAATTATCGAGGAAGGCATATAACACGTTCAGGCGAATCCTTCTTTAAATCAAGGAGAAAAGTTACCGTCATACAACATTTACGTAAAACCTAATATCAACGTGTTATCCGGGTTGTTCTGTTTTATGCTGGTTCAGTAATACTAACGTGATCGAAAACAAACAAAGGAAATATCATCGTAATTTTAAACTCTTGAAGTACACAAAACTCTACTGTACACTATTCTTGCACATTTATTGTTTATTTTATACATAAATCTTCCAAACTATATGCCTCGTATGAATATTGAAATTGGCGTGGATGATAGCACTTATAAGATTGCTCAGTCACACAAAATGAGAGTATGCGGTGAACCCAGACTCTACGATAAACATAAAAAGTAACTGGGCTTATTCCAAACAGTCTCAAGTCTCCGAAGATGATTCAAACCGCCCATGGATAAAATCGATATTCACGAAAATGGGGTCCAAATAATCCGGACAGTAGACACCAAGTGCTTGCTTGACTTGTATGGAAACCAAGCTGAGTGGAAGCGAAGGCCAGAGAACTTTACGATAGCCAAAAATTATCCAGTCTCCACATAAAAGGACAAGATATAGAAATAAATGAATGATGGGCAAGAACTATTCGGTTCAAAGCGACGGGGTACTGCTTTTTCCCTTCTGGACATGAATAGGATATCACGAAGTCCACGATGGAAAGCCAATACAAAGCCTGCTCTCTATGATTAGTGAGAGTTTCCTGTGTCTTCGATGATCAGCGACGTGCTCTGCAGAATAAACGACTGCTTGGTCGACAGGAGCCGGTTGTTCAACGGTGGGTTAAATTTATCCCCGGGTTAGTAAAAACCCGGGGATAAATTCCAAAACCCTGGGGTAAATGGGTGTTGTTGAAACGTGGTTTAGCCTGTGGGTAAACTATCCCAGAGAGAAAGTTATCCTCGTAAAATTTACCCTTGGGACAATGATAAATTCAATCCCAGAATATATTGCAATATATACTTCCTGTAGAATTTGTAAACCACGGGAAATTCAACATGGCTGAACTGCATGCAGTCGTCACGGAGGGGAAGGGAAAAGGTAAAGAGAAACGAAAGAGAAAACCAATTTTTTCCACGGCTGAACATGCCTGCCTTATCGAACTCTTCGAGGTTCATAAGACTGTATTAGAAAACAAACAAACAATGCCATAACAAATCAGCATAAAAACAAAATTTGGAAGGAAATCACACAAGCTGTAAATGCGATCCGGATGTCAAGGAAAAGTGAAAGGGCCTGAAGATGATGCCCAAAAAAGTGTAGCCGGCGAGTTACGAGAGATAAGGAAGACGGGCGGGGGAAGTGCAGACCCGGGGTCGAGTGGTGAATTGAAAAAAACAACTGTCCGTGACAAGATATATGACATGTATCGAGACAGCTCAAGCTTTGTTGGCATTGTTGGGGGGGGGGGGGGGGGGTTGGGAACAGCCCCGAACGATGAGTTGAAATGAAGGTAAATAAAGTAGCGTATTGATGCAAGTCACTTTCATTACACTATGTTATGCTCCTTGAAATTTTATCCCTGAAAATACGGGAAAATAATGCAGAATAAGGACAAATTACACCGTAGTTTTCGTTCAAGCAAGATACACGATTTACTACGAATCACGTATCTTCATCCAATGAGATCGGAGCAAGTCAGTTACCATATCTACGACATTACGTCATGACCCAATTCCCACAAAAGACAAAAGAAAATGATGAATTTGTAATACGACCCCAAAGGCTGTTTATATACTACTGATGATTCAAGCTTCACATGGCTAAATCGATATTCACGAAAGTGGGGTTCAAATAATCTTGAACACCGAATATAACTTCGACTTTTATGGACACCAAGCTGAGTGGAAGCAAAGATTAGAAAAATTTACGACAGCCATAAATGATCCAATCTCCACATAAAAATACAAGGTATAGGTACCGTATATAAATGAATGATTTACTTCAACTATTATCACTAGAGACGGGATACTGGATGGGTTTCTTCTGGACATGAATAGGGTGCCCCAGTTTCCACGGTGAAAAGCAAATACAGAGCCCACTCTACATGATTAATACGAGCTGCTAGCGTTCTCGATGATCAGCGACCAGCGACTGCCTGGTCGAGTTCCGAGTCTGGGATTTATTTTTCAAAATTCTCAAGTCCAGGGAATGGATAATAGGGTACTGCAATTGTCTGAAGTTAATTTGCTCATACAGACGTGGAAAAAAAGTCTGGTGCATCAGTGAGGAAGCCCTTTGATATTGACCAAAATCTGACAGTATCTCACATCAGTAACACTGACGCTCAGAAAAGATGAATTTTTTTTAAAAGAAATTCGAAATAATCTCATTGGAAGATCCCCCAGGAGAGATTTTCAATGAGCTCGTTGTGTTATTCATCGCAGCTGTATTTGATTCTTTATATTCATTCATATAAAAAAGATATATAGGAATGCGTTTGAACTCTTCTGGCAGCGTAGAATATCTGTCTTCGAGGATTCTGTGACTCGATGGCGAGTGGTTGCCTACATCTACAAGATATAAATCCAAGGAGTAACAGGCCGACCTACAAAACATGTAGAGAGTGATTGTTAAACGGATATTGTGCCTAAATTCCATATATAAATCCTGAATAAGTCTTGAGTTAAAACATATAGAAAGTAAAGGAGATTCTGAAGACTGCATTACTCAACCTAAACACCGCTTCTCGCTTGAAAGTATAATTGGGATCAGAATTGTATGAATATGTCACGAGATAATGGACGGGAAATCATCTGAATGAATCCCCACTGTTCCGTGAGCATCGAACTCGACACCTTCACCTCGCTTCCGGTAGCCATCAGTTACGATCACCAATATCAAATGCGCGTCCGTCTGTCCGCTTACTCATCTATTTGTAAGCAGTGTGAGGTCGGGCAAAGCACATTAGAGAGATATGTCGCATACCAAAATTTGCACCTGCATGGTTTCCATGGCATCTGTTCATCCATTCAGCTATCCATCCATGCATCTGACAAGCAGTTCGAGTGCGGCCTCTATCGTCGGCAGTTTTCTATCTAAGGTTCGATCCCTGAGAGGTGACACAATGAGAGGAGACGATGTATCACATATCAGAATTGCGCATATTTCAGTTCTAGGTACGTTTGCATAGACCATACACTTTGAGTTTCGCATGTGTATATGTTGCCTGAACGTATTTTGAGTCAATTGAACCCGTGTGAGAGACTTTTCCATCTCGTTGTTACAGTTCTCGTAAACAATTCTTATACTTTCTCCAGAGATAATGAACTTAGCTTGAATGTCCAAAACTTTCTCTTTGACCCTACATCAAATCAATATCATCCGCCATTTGTAAACTTATAGCTCAAATTCTTGGAGATAGAACCAGAGGATGAATGGGAAAGTTCATAGTCATAAGTATCTGCTGATAATCATTTTAGTTTCAGTAAACCACATTATTTAGTTTATCGATATTATTGCGATTTAAAAATAATTTGTACTTTATGGGAGGGTGATAGCAACATATCGAAATATTCTTCAATTATTCATTATCCATATGTACCAGAGCCATGGTCTTAAGAAATAACCGTTGCTATTTTGGGAGAATTAAACTGCGATATCATTCAATCCTCATTAACTTTCGCATTCTACAGTTAAAGTCTCCTTGGTTGGGAGGTAATTATTTTATCCATACTTTCTATACTTATGAATATTGAATGCCTGTAATCCCATATTCGATGATGGTGGACATCATCATAACAGGGGTCCAATACACCCCTGACCGCAGTCGAATGCACTAGCACAGTTTCGAACAATATAAGACAGCTATTCGGTCTGCTCCCCGGAGCTGATTGAAACAGTCTATCGGCGAAGCTGACGTTTTGGTCAATTCTCGATTTGAAAAGGGGACATTCCAAACAGTACAGCGATGTAGGGAGAGAGGCTACTGAGTCACAAACCGCAGATTTATTGTTTCATTTGCTAACTACCCTGAAATGACAGAAAGACTGTCATAACAACATGTACCTTAGGCATATCTAGAACAATTAATTGGAACATGGCTTTCTGGTTTGCGTTCAGCGACAAAGCTAAACAGTCGACAAATGATCGCTTGACAAGCTGTCATCCGTAGACAGTTTGTGATAGGAACCATTGTATCACACACAACGACGGTTCCATACACATGGACTATATTCATGCGAAACACAAACAAGAATCAATAACATAAACTCGCTATCAGTGAAACCAGTGTAGGTTATTGATGAACAGATTTTCGGAGAAATTGTTGTTAAAGTCATAGAAAAGGGTTTGTTTTGGCGGAGTAATCTCTACGCTGAGAGCGTTTTAACGATAATTTCAGTTGCGGGCAGTGCTTGTAGGCTAGACGATAGTCGTTCAGGTGACATGCGCTGTTCGAAGTGTGGATGGCTGAGCCACTCGCCATCGAGCGTGAGAATCCTCGTAGAGAACGTTTCTGCGTTGCCAGGAGGGTTGAACCTTCTATATTCGTTTTTCATGCAGATACAAATATTTTGTCCGCTTTGGCGTTGAAGTGTCCTGGATGACGCCATTATGTCGTTATTATTGTTATTAGGTTTTCCATGTAAACACTTGTTCGCTTAGTATATTCAATTGTATAACGGTAATATTTAGTTTAATTACCACATCAGATCGATTTTATAGCAGACATCCTTTAATTAGTTGCCACCCTGAACAATTACCGTACGTCTCTAGTGGCCTAACGACAGCCAGCCTTCGCTAACGTACACTAGATGTAAGTTGCAATTAAACCGTCTGTAATTACCAGACGTGTATGTCTACACACCCAATAAAGGTCAGACCCCACACTTAATCATTTCCTCTGGGCTTTATTAGGCATAATCTGCTTTACCACGTTCAGCTGTACAGACATTGCGCCATGGGCATATCGTAAACATTTTCCAACCGGTCAACCTAGCCAATAAATCACATTCAGTTCGCATATGGCCGAGGTTATGTATCTTGGGCAAGGTTATTCTCGCCGATTGATCACCATTGATATGTATCCTATTATTAGACACATCAAGGTATGCGATGTTGAAATGGTGCAGTTCAAACTTCTGGTCCGACATTCAATAGCTAGCCGTCGTTCATGAAGAATTCCGGCGTCCGTAATTTAAAGATCTCTTTTATAACATAATGATGACACCAAACTGCCAGCAGGTGTGAAATAACAATGACTATAAACACAAGTTAGGTTCTTGCGAGAGAGAAACAGTCAGCAGTATTAATGACGCCGGCAAGACATCATGATTTTCGTTTTCTTGAGTTTCGTATCTCAGCCACGCTTTTGGTTGTGACTATTCATATGTACATCATGATGATCTTGTATTGCACGATGTTTATACGATCTCTAGTTTCGATTCCCGACTTGTGGAAAAAGACACAAGTTGCCACTTGTAACAGAGCAGATCTAATGCTGCCATTTTTATAGTGCTGTCCCACCGATATATCATGCCGTAGGCAGACATGACACCCCACTCAGTCACATTATACTGACACCGAGCGAATCAGTCCTTGTTCTATCCTCTTCATGCTGAGCGTAAGCGAGGAAGCAACAAGTTCCATTTTTCAAGTCTTTGGTATGACCTGGCCTGGGATCGAACCCAGTATCTACCGCTTACGAGGTCGACGCTCTACCATTAGGCCACCGCAGTGCGGTCGCGCAACCTTGTTGAAAGATAACTGAATACGAATGAGAAGTTATTGAACTTGAAGTTTGATAAACAAACCTTGATAAATCTGGAATCATCTCCAAGATTGACTTTGACATGATGGGTCACCAAATTCATCCAAGCGTGCCAGGATGATCTTGAAGGACATTTGGCACAGGTCCAGGTTTTTATCCAAAACGTATGGTAGAGGAGTTCG
This sequence comes from Hanleya hanleyi, assembly GCA_036873755.1. NCBI lineage: Eukaryota > Metazoa > Mollusca > Polyplacophora > Lepidopleurida > Hanleyidae > Hanleya > Hanleya hanleyi. The sequence continues at coordinate 43,327 of JAVTVY010030247.1, read as the reverse complement.
GTGCTCCAAACGATCAAGATCCGTCTTGCATACGTACGATAAATTATGTCATCTTGACTCCCAGGATTATTCCATTAAGTTCTGAGGTCTCACGAACGAATTAAGAGAAAATGTTCAATTTCAAGCCGAAATCGAATTGTGACTATCCCGTAGTTTCGCAGTTTATTTACTCCATGCGCTACAACGAATTACACTGACGGAGAAAATAAAATAGCCCCTTCTTCACTTTGTACTGACGTCGCCAGGGATAACTTCTGATATTGTGTCTTTGTTTTACCATCTCAGCTTGGGCGTAAATTACAAATTTTCCATAAGAAGGATTCTGTACTATCGTGTTGCAATTAAATTGAATTATATAAAATCGTGCACTTCCATCATAGGTTTCTCGAATTCTGTGATAAATGGTGTACACTGTCGGAAAATACAACTGCATGTAGCGTGCATGATATCTGGTGCTACGTTTCGTATCTTGTGTCTAAATTCTGCTTGAACTGGGGTATATGGGCCGTTTGATCATCGCCTGTTTTACAGATCCATGGTGTTAAAATGAGCAGTCACAATCTAAGCGCGACTGAGATAGATCATACTCTACATTACGACTCAGTCAGTGATAAGGATCATGATGTCTTGCTGCCTCACCCTGTCATCATTGAGAACGTTTGACCGTTCCTGTCTTTCAGGAAAGAGGGTGTGTTGTAGTTGTTGGTTTTTTGTCGTTTTATGTACATTTGAAATTGATATTGATTGTCGTACGTAAAAGATATTTTAGTTATTGGCATAGAAATACATTTGTGGACGACCGCTGCATATTGAATGTCGAATCTGATGTATATGCTTGATGCATCGAACCTACCTGTCCTACCTCTAAGTATAGGTAATACTATAATATTTTGGATATTGTATCGTATATTCTACTTTTTCGTGAAGTTTATTGTCACGAAATGTATTCTTCTGTCCAAGTGCTGACACGCAAAAATGGTGGGAACATATAAACCATACAGAACGGAGTTATCTTAGAAGAAACCATACGACTCTACATGGATATTCTAACCGCTGTGTACCGACGGCGTAGTTTTATTTTATTTATTTATTTATTTATTTTTTAGATTTTCGTGTGGTCACCTTGAATGACGATAACCCCGCGGTCACTATACACATCTGAATCGGAAAGCCGCGGTGGTATAATAGTGATACATGTACGAGAGAAATTAAACCACATTTAACAAGCTTAAAGTTTAGTCGTCTCTCCCAGGTCATTTGACCCCATCAGACTGAACTAGGTGAATTATGTGAGCTTCAGATGCAAGCGACGATTCACGGTATAGGAAACGGGGAAATATTTGTAGAATTTAAGTTATTGTTCTGAACACTATAGTTTGTTAGGCACGACACCTCCTTTATAACCACCGCCTCGTTAAGATATCGGTCAAATGGCTGGTGTTAAAGGTTAATATTTCATGTAACCTGATATTTTGTTCTGAAAATCCTCTGGACAATAATGCCAGGGACTCTCAGTGCCTAACATTGATAGTAAAACTAACCTCCTGAACCAGCCGGACTGTACCTCAGGCCCAGAGCCACCAGAAAAATTTAACCATACAGAGCTACAGCTAAGTGAAAGATAACAGGCAATGGTCGCTGTGGTGGTGGATCGTAGCCCGGCGTAATCTGACAAAAAGTCACAATACACTCCACGAGTCGATATTCTGATTATATTATACCCGGAGACAGCCCATGGACCACGAACGATTTACAAGAGTCTTAAGACTACGGAAGACGATAACGGCCACTCGCGTTTTTGCCATATGAAAACAATACATGTAGGTCCATTACGCGAGAACGCGAGAATGCGAGAGCGAGGTTGATCTCGCGTCCTCGTTTCGTATTCTCGCCGTCGCATTCTCGCGTTCATTTGCGTACACTTCGCCATCCATAAGATGGCTTGCGAATCGTGTGTCTCCATTATCGCGGAGCGATATCCGGTGTTTTACCGGATTCTGTTCGGCCTTCATCCGGCGGAGAACAGACTCGAAAACTCTAATAAATTACAGGTTTTCATACATACCTCGGAAACAGATATTTCCTGGGCTTACAAAATATATATGTATGAATAACTTTCGTATCATCCAAGAGGTGTGGTAGATCTGTAATTTTGAACAAGTAGATCATCACATGACTCGAAAATGGCGGGTTACGTTGGGGTTACGTCGGTAGACTTTAACGGATTGGCTGACGAAGTCACGTGGTATTGATTTCTGGAAATTCCCTCTAGCAGTTGCCGAAAGTAGTCTGAAATGGATACACACGATCCCAGGGTCAGTCTTACCGCGTATAGATGACCGAAATGGTTACAGGTTGTCTCGCGTTATGTCGAGAACTCGAATGGTCGCTATCGTCCACCGCATAAGACGTGAAATAACGGATTTAGTTTATATATTGGCCCTGCTTTGCAGCCTAAATTTCTCGCGCGACTCCTACAATAAAAAATGTTACCCTAACTACCTGTGGGTTCTGAAATACATGATTTCAGCCTGGCAATCAATTTCCACATAAATTGTATTATCGATTCATTCAGTTTTAGTATTGTAAAGTTTGACGGGGAGAATATTACCCCTGCTTCCCACTTCCCATCACGTTATATTTGTCTCAAACCCCTTTTCAATTGGTCATGCACTGCGCTCGTGAAAGATCTCGACGTAATAATTTGTTAATGCCCCTCTAGGGTCCACTTGAGTGTGTTGGAATCCTTGACGAGATAGCCATTGGTGTTGCCAGAAGCGTCAAATCTCTAAGCAACTATCTTGTTCTCCCTGGGGTACAAATGATGAACTCTCGAAACTGAGAGGCACAGATATCGGATAACGCACGCTACGAGATGAGCCACAAATGATTGACCTAACATAATAAACGATTTTGTATACAGTACGGTGGTTAGCTACGTTTTATTGGAAATCCATGGAACAATCCAAGTAATATTAATCCACGTCATGTTAGATTTCATCTGGCGGTTTGAGATTAAATCATAACACGTGGAACATCACATGAGGCTGCACGTTTATAATTTACATATAAATTGAGGAAAATCTAACTGTTTTAGCAAAAGCAGAAGAGACCTTTTCTGTCTGTTTTTTTTTTGCAAAAGCAGAAGAGACCTTCTGGTCTTTTAAATTTCTATGTTTATTGAGTTTTATGTATCTGTCATAACTGCATCAAAACAGATGTTAATATCAACCGTCTTCAATCAATTTACTAATTTTAGATAGCTTTGAGTGAAATCTTCGTGTATAATGTCATACTCAGAAAGTTGAAATAACGTTTGTTGAACCAGCCGACACTAATCTGACGTCATTTCGATTAACAAACTGAAGCTGAGGTGACGTGTGTTTCTAACGTTGCTTCAATGTCGAGTAAAACATTTAATCACTCGAGAAATTCGTTGGCATGCTATCTGGGTAGGAATTCCACTTGGCCGTAGAAAAGTTGGCAACATAATTTGAAAATACAATCTCAATAGAGAGTTTAGTGGATGTTAATAGCTGAACATGAGTCGTTGGTTTCTGCTCCCCACCAACATCTGAAACCCAAACGTCACATTACGTTGCCACACATTACTTTCCTGCATCCAATTTCGTGGATGAACTTGAAAACTGAACCAACTTTGTGATTAAGTTCACTTGGTTCGTAAGAACAGTACATTAAACGGAATAATGTAGATGTAAAGTCAAACATTATATTAAACAAACTGACTTTCCTTTGGCTGGGTTTACCATTTTCCTCCGAAATGAGTCTTCTGTTGTTTCCATGTTAGCTGAATGTTTCATGAAAGGTAGTTCCCACATATAACCGCCGGAACCTTCAGAACAATCGCCTTAAAACGGCACAGTTTGGCCAGACCGTGGTCTTTTTCATGTTTTACGGGAAAGTGGTAATCGAGCCCCTATCGAATACATTATGAAAGAAAGCTGACAAGCACTATCATTCAATCACAATATCTCTTCAACTATTCACAGCCAAAATAAAGTGATAACTATCACCCCGAAAAGGTGATGAGTTAGTTTTTTTATGATTTCCTTTAAAAACGATGGCAATCACCTCTGAAGAGCGATAAGCAATGATTGGAATTTTAGGTAATCACCTTATGTGAGGCAACATCATTACCCTAAAAGGTGATGGCCATCACCACCTTTAAATGGTGACGACTGTCATGGTGATGACCGTCACCACTTAAAGGTGATGGCTCTAACTCATCACCTTATAAAGGTGATAGCCTGATCTGATCACCTTTTTCTGACTATGACTATGTTGCCTCAAACATTAAATAAAAGTGAATTTCCACATTCTCTCCTGAGCGCTAATCGCCATGTACTATTACAATTCTTGGAAAGAGAAAGATTCTGCGTTGTCAGAATAGTTAAATCTTTTCTCATACACCTTGTTTATCAGGCCCCCGAGATACACATGGCCAACAAACTGATTCAACGCCGCGCCACAGATATCCAAATGTAAGGTGCAGACAAAAGAGAATACGAATTGTGCTAAAATGTTTGACTATGTTCACTTGTAACACACTAGCAATTTCAATACTTACGTCACCTCAGTATTGTGCCCCACGTTATTAATCGACGACTTTTCTCTTGAAGACTTAATTGGAGTCCTCATGTCAAATATTGCTAGATACAAATGAGTCAGATTTGACATGCAGTAGTAAACCCTCGTCCACACAGAAATTCCCCGTCCATAATCGAAAGACCTTATTCATACAATATTAACACCAAAATACAAGTAGGCATAGAAAGTAAGTGGGAAGCTATCAACAGATGTCAATGATGCCGTTCTGTTCCAAATGAATTTCCAAGTCGCTTTCTAGAGTACATTGTATTTCAGTCAGTCAGGCTTTGATTATGACTGCTCGTACGAGTACCATGACGATCGAAAATACACGATGTTTTTACTCTCTCTGTCCTGCATTTAGCGGAATTAGACATGAACTATGAAGTGCACAGAGTCAGAGATCATACGTTCGTATTTTGTCATCAGTGCGGGATATTTATCTGAATACCTGAGGAAGTTGGATTGAGGGCGTTTGGTAGAATAGCCAGGGGCCGTGTGGTCATGCCAATCAGGATGTCCACATGAACATCTATCATCGCAGGAATCACTTTTGGTACTTGTGATTTTTTAGATATACGAAGTCAGTATATTTGTATGTTGGGTCATGTGACTTCTTGTCAGTACACCGGCATCGTTTTTCATTACCCTTATAATGTTGCTTTCAATCATAGCTCCCGTTTATGCATTACTAGTAATGCTTTGTGACGTGGACTGAAATCGTCTGGATTAGTACTGATCAGAAAGGAATACTTAACAATGTCGAAATTGTAATCGTCTATAAAACTTCAGCTGTTTAGATAAACTTGGCCTCATTTGCTTAATGATCAAAAGTCTGATATATTTGAACCACATTTCATCCGAGAGAATTACCTCCTGAACAAGACGGCGAAGAATGGTGACGGTGAACTTCAGGACAAGTTTAAATGGAGACGGGGAAGTGTTAATCGGGCTCTGTCAAACAATACAAACTGAGGGACATGCATCAACATTGTCACCAAATTCCTTTCTCTGGTTAGATACTAGTATTGTCTCTTCAAGCATAATCTGTACGAATAAGTCGTGGTAGTTTTCCAAGTGGTCCGTTGGAGGTCACCCTCCATGGACTATTACAGTCCTTGAAGAAGGAAATTCTACGTTGCCAGGAGAGTTAAATCTCTTTCCTTGCACCTTGTTCATATGGACCCCGACATACATATGACGGATATTCATCGTAACGTGTAGGTAAAAGAGAACACACATTGTTTTGAAAATGCATGCCCGATTTCAACATTTACGCCGCCTCAGTATTACACCCTAGTACCGTATATAAAAAACAGCTTATATTTTTTACAATCTCAATAGGGAGTCACAAGCATTGACAATCAAACAGATTTGCTTCTAATATCCTTTCTCCATCGAGATTCATGGAAGAGCGGGATCCCTGCGTTTAGAAGCGTTCAACAGAAAACAGATTGAATGTCCTCTCTCCATCGAGGGTTACAATCGTCGAAGAGAGAGTCAATGTTTTGCCGGAAACGTTAAATATAACACAGATTTGATTCTAATGTCCTCTCTCCATCGAGTGCTACAATCCTTGAAGAGAGGGGTTAGAATCCTTGAACAGATATTCCTTGTGTTACAGGAAGCGTTGAACATAACCACTGGCTCTTAACAGATATTATACCAAATATCGTTTGTATTAACCACTTGCTCATGTCTAAATTTATATGATGAGTTTATTATTATTTAAAAACAAAATATGCATGTACTATTTTGGCCTATTTTTTACTATTTTAAATTCAGTTTTATATTTTTGATAAACAGGGTCGTTGGAAAATTATTATATTATGTTTTTTTTATGTTGTTATGAATGATTACAATATGCTGGTCGTTGGAGTATTTATAGTAGTATATAAATTCAAGTATTACCCCTCCCTTCTTGTGTATTTTTGACCACGCCAACTAACGCCTTTGGAGTTTTAACATGTTTATATTTTACTTCCGAAAAGTACATTTTTATCTTTTTAAAACACAGTATTTATTTTAAAACAACACGTAAAGTATTTATTTTTTATTACGAAGTATCGTTTTGATTTTAATTGGTTCTTTATTAAAGCAAACTCAATGGCCTGGCCTACATCATCCAACTTAGGATGGGAGGCCGCAAATTCAAAATTTGTTTGATTGTTAACAGCCTGTTGCAGCAGTCTTGTCTGCATTCACTTACAGGTATACCCCATACTCACATGCATGATCCATTGTTCAAAAACTATGGCTGTTTCAGTCGGAAAATATATAAAGGAATATGGCTATCAGACATGATAATTTGATATTCTTTTTCGTCGTCCTCTCTCCATCGAATTTTAGAATCCTTGCAGAGATGATGTTGCCAGAAGCTCTGAACATAGAACTGGTTTGCGTTCAATGGCCTCTCTTCAATGAGTGTTACATTCACTGAAGAGAGGGTTCCTTGTGTCGTCCGATGCGTTGAACATGAAACAGGTTTAATATCAGCCCTCGGTCGATTGTTACAATCCTTGAAGAGAAGGCCCATGTGATGCTAGAAGTGTTGAGCATACAGCATGTTTGCTTCTGATGTCCTCTCTCCTTCACTCGTTAAAATCCTTGAACAGGCGTCGAACAAGAAACATATTTAATGTCCTATCTCCATCGAGTGTTACAATCCCTGATGAGGGTGATCCTGTGCTACCAGAAGCGTTCAACTTAAAACAGATTTAATGCTCCCTCTCCATCGAGTGTTACATTCATCGATGAAAGGGATCTTTGTGTTGCTGGACGCGTTTAACATAACACAGATTTGCTTCTAATATCCTTCTTTCGTCGAATGTTAGAATCCTTGAAGAGAGGCTCCATGTGTTGTCGGAAGCGCTAAAAAACCCCCAGATTTAATGTCCTCTCAACATCGAGTGTAACAATTCTTGAAGAGGGGGCCCCTGTGTTGCCGGAAGCGTTGAATATAAAAGAGATTTAACTTCTCCTCTCTTTTGCGTGTTATAATCCTTGAAAATATGGCCCTTGTCTTGTCAGAAGCGTTGAACATAAAACAGATTTGATGTCTTCTCTTCATCGAGTGCTACAATCCTTGAAGAGAAGGTCAATGTCATGCCAGAAGCGTTGAACATACAACATACCGGTATTTGCTTCTAATGTCCACTCTCTATCTAGTTACAATCATTGAAGAGAGGGGGTTTCCGTGTTGACAGAAGCGTTGGACATAAAAAGATGTAAAGTTCTCTTTCCATCGAGTGCTAAAATCATTGAAGAGAGGGACCCCCTTGTTGCCAGAACCGTGAGCATGAAACAAATTTGCTTCTAATGTCCTCTCTCCATCGATTGTCACAATACTTGCTGAGAGGGGTTCCTTTGTTGCCAGAAGCTTTGAACATACAATAGATTTAATGTTTTCTCTCCATCGAGTGCTGAAATTCTTCAAGAGAGCCTCCCTGTTTTAGTTCTAGTTCAAGTAACATTTATTTAGAGGCGACATGCTAAGAACATAAAACTTGATCATCTATAACATTACATAGATGAAAAGGCAAATAATAATATAATATAGGATGAAATACACATAAGGTAAAAATATACATATCATATGTAGCGTAAAAATATTCTCAGTTAATATAAAAGTAAGCGGTATATTCACGCAGGTTTGATCGAACAAAGGTTTGATAAATCGTCGAGACACGGTGAAACTAGTTAGCCAGAAATCAAACCAGTTGACTTCGTCACGATTTTTTAACAATATTATATTTGCCGCACACGAAGGCAGTATTCCCATTCCAAGTCTGTATTAATTTACAGATCTTGTTGAAACTAGTTTATGTTCACAGATGTTTTGGTAGCTCATTCCACAGTTTTGCTGCAGCATACCTAAAGTTCCTCAAACCATATTTTGTCGTACATACCTATGGGAAATGAAGGGCATTTGAAAGTCGGAGAGAGTATGAAGCATCTCAAAGAGAGACGAGCTGTTCAAAATAGAGAGGCGTGTTTTAGATAACAATTTGAAGACTTCGATGGCAATGGTACGTAAACGCCTGATTCGTAGTGGAGAAAATTCAGGCATGCTCTGTATTGCTAGAAGCGTTGAACATGAAAAAGATTTGCTTGTAAAGTCCTTTCTCCATCGAGCGTTACAATCCTTGAAGAGATGGCCCTTGAGTTGCCAGACGCGTTCAACATAAAACAGATTTAATGTCCTAGGGGAGATGGATCCCTGCGTTAACAGAATGAATGTAAAACAGTTTTAATGAGCTCTCTCCATCGAGTGTTATAATCATTGAAGAGAGAGTCATTGTGTTGCCAGGAGCATTGAACATAAAACAGATATGCTTCAAATGTCCTCTCTCCATCGGGTGTCACAATCCATGATGAGCGGGATCCCGGTGTTGCCACAATGGTTCAACGTAAAATAGATTTAATGCCCTCTCTCCATCGAGTGTCACAATCCTCGAAAAGAGAGTCACCGTGTTGCTAGAAGCCTTGAACATAAAACAGATGTTTGCTTATAATGTTCGCTCTCCATCGAGTGTAACAATCCTTGAAGGGATGGTCCCTGTGTTTCCAGAAGCATTAAACATAAAATAGATTAATGTTCTCTCTACAATGTGTTACAATCCTTGACGAGAGAGTCACGAGAGTGGTACTATGTTAATGTATGAGGATCGTGGACGTCAGATGGAGTAAACGCCTCAACATGGGGTAAATCTGGTAAATGCCAGAATACAGAGAAAAACTAATATGCCCGACGTGAAGTAATAATGTGAAATATGACAGTACATGTACACGTACAAGCGTCAAATTTGACATTCAGCAGCCAGCCGTACGAATTTACGAACAGTTCGAATACAAGGTTCAATATTGGATCGATAATCGAGTTGGACTGGCAATACTGTACATGTACTTTTCTATAATCCTTTCTTGAAATGGAAATACACTTGGGCAGCTGCTGATTTTTGGTCTGATAAACATAGCAATACAATAGAGCACTGCATGTGCTCGCTCTCAGTGCAAATCGGTATAGTCCATATAGGCATATAAAAGGATATATACGGGGTATAAAAGGAAATTCTATATCCCTGGATCAGTTAGTAGTATGATACACCCTGTGATGTTGAATCATACGCCGTGCCCACGATACACAATCAATAGTTTTTACTGCAACAGATCCATTGAAGCTGATAATAATCAATGTAAATTGAAGCGATATGCAAGAGGTGGGAAAAATTGACGTCTGCAGGAGTATCTCAGAAGAGCTCTTATTGCAGGTGTTCATGTGGAGACTATGAAGTATCCACACAGCCTCTAGCACCGGCTTAAGGAAGAATTACAACACATATGAGGGAAGTGGGAAGAGGTACCGACATACTGACAGAGCCACATGACTTCACAGTACAGTCTTCCGCATACCCAGAAAAACTAACCTATGATGCCCGAAGTGGTACGGCTTAAATTTCCCACCAAAACAATAAACCTACATATATTTGTCGAATGACATGTACAGATGGCGCGCCTCGGCGACTAACAGTCCACCAGCAGAATCCTACCATATACAGGTAATAAATTCGAGCGATATGCAAGAGGTGGAAAAACTTGACGTCTGGCGACTAAAAAGCAACCATATGACTCCACAGAAAAGCTTTCCACGGCACATCACATTCGGCGCCGAAAATACGGTGGATTCTCGGACGTAGGCTTAGTATCTCAGCCGCGCTTTTATTGCAGAAGTTCATGTGGAGACTATGAACTATTCACACGGCCCCTAGCACCGGCTTAAGCGAAATTAGGTAGGCTAGCTCAGGAGCTGTGATGACAGATCCGCTCAAACAAATAACTCATCTGATGTACAGGTGAAGCTGTATAATCTGTAACACCTGAGCCATATATGGAATGTCTCGAAAATTGTTAGGTCTGCACACAACGAGTCACGGCAAATGTTGCAGGTTTGGTCCATGTATTGTCGTCGGCGAATTGAGACTGCACTATATTTATTCATGAAACATGAAAAGACAGATGCACTCTCCAGCGTTGAACATGAAAGTTTTGTTTTGTGAAATTCACGTTGAACTTTTCACATGAACTGGTTGCTAAAATTTCCCATTTTCCGTTTGAGCCATGATCTCGATGGCGGCCATGTTGGCGTGAGACGTATGTCACGATCGGGTCTCACTCTCCCATCTGAATGCATCTGATTATCACAGATAAAGATATATCCGCCTTCAAATTAGAACCTTACTCCTTCAGTTCACATTTACATCACAGTGGCTTGATACAGTCATTTTTTCACTACTCCTAACTTCATATTCGCTTGTGAGGGACTGGGTTCTTTCCACCGATTGTTAGAATCCTCGAAGACAGAGTTTCTATGTTACCGGAATGGTCGAGTCTATTTCTTAGGCCCTCCTCGTGAAGCTCAAAGATCCATTATGGGATTGTATTTAACCTGAGCGGAGACACCCGCTGATATTTGTCGTTTTACTATGAGAACTATGAACATCGTCAATATATTCAGGAAAGCTTATTTCTCTGAGATTAGAAATATGCGAATATATTTCTTGTGAGATCGATAAAGATAAAGTTATTCCAATTTTAATGCTTGCCTTTTCATAAAACGAGTCTCCAATTTCAAACGTTTATTTTTCTAAATTTTCTATTCAATTGTTAACTTTGCGGAATAAAAGAACCTTTCAATAAAGCATCAGTGCCTCATTTTTTTCTTTCTTTTTTTTATCCTGTGGAATTTTATGTTTTCACAATTTCAGAAAGCTGAGGAAAAATATTTGGTCTAAGTTTGAACAAAAGTAGCTCAAGAACCATAAAAGAGGCACAGCTATTTTCTCGACCTAGTTCAAAACAATGATGCCAGATTTAAAGTTTCTATGATGAATAGTTCCCCAGGAATAAACAGATTTCCTTATAAAACTGGAAAAATCAAGTAATGGGATTAAAGCAATCAACAAATCAATCAGCAATCAGTGTGAATGGTCAGGTTAACGGAGCAAAACCCTCAATCAGGTGAATTTTTTTCACGCCTAATAAGCTTTTAAATGACACAATTTCACCTAACCAAACATTTATTCTGCAAAATGATATCGCCTAGAGAAAGAAGCAAAATTGTAATTAAGGAACGTTGAATTTTTTTTTTTCTCATAAATTTGAACCCTCGTGTGGAATACAAGTCAATTAACAGAGTCTTTTGTTGAACACAAAAGACTAGTCTGTAAGGCCCGATGTCGACCCAGCATCAACTTCCCACAAATGCCAACATATATCAAAGACCAAAAGGTCTGTACAGGGGGCGGGCCTCGGGGACGAAACGTCCACCAGCAGAATCTCGCAATATACAGGTAAAAATTACAACACATATAAGGGAAGTGGGAAGAGGTGAAGACTGACCTTGACATGATGGGGCACCAAATTCATCTACGAGTGCCAGGATGATCTTGAAAGACATTTGGCGCAGGTCCAGGTTTTTATCGCAAACGTATGGTAGAGGAGTTCGGTGCTCCAAACGATCAAGATTCGTCTGGCATACGTACGATAGATTATGTCATCTGACTCACAGGACCACTTTATTAATTTCGGAGATCTCACCAACTAATTAAGGGGAAAATTTCAATTTCAAGCTGAAATCACTGAAAATGAACTGTGACTGCATTCTGTAGTTTCGCAGTTTATTTAATCCAAGAGCTACAGCGAATTACACTGACGGATAAAATAAAATAGCTCCTTCTTCACTTCGTACTGACGTCGCCAGGAATAACTCCTGATACTGTATCTTTGTTTTACCATCTCAGCTTGGGCCAGAATGGTTCAACGTAAAATAGATTTTACATTTTTCCATCGAGTGTCACAATCCTTCAAAAGAGAGTGACCGTGTTGCCAGAAGCCTTGAACATAAAACAGATTTGCTTAAAATGTTCGCTCTCCATCGAGTGTAACAATCCTTGAAGAGACGGTCCCTGTGTTTCTAGAAGCTTTAAACATAAGAGAGATTAATGTTGTCTCCACATGGAGTGTTACAATACTTGGCGAGAGAGTGACGAGAGTGTTACTAGAAGCCTTTAACATATAACAGATTTGCTTCTAATGTCCTCTCTCCATCGAGCGTAATAATTCTTGAAAAGAGGGGCCCGGTGTTGCCAGAAGCATTGAACATGAAGGAGATTTAACGTCCTCCACTGGGTGTTATAATCGTTGAAAACAGAATCCTTGCGTTGCCAGAAGCGTTAAACATGAAATAGATTTGCTTCTAATATTCACTCTCCGTCGAGTTTCACAAACCACTGAAGAGAGACCTCACTGTGTTGCGAGAAGCGTTGAACATAAAACAGATGGAGTTCAGGTGTTGCCAGAACCGTTGCATACAAAACAGATGTAACGTTCTCTCTCCATCGAGTATTAAAATCCTTGAAGTCAGGGATCCTCTTGTTGCCAGAAGCGTTGAGCATGAAACTAATTTGCTTCTAATTTTCTCTCTAACATTGAGCGTTACAATACTTGAAGAAAATCACTCTCTCCATCGAGTGTAACACTCCTTGAAGTGATTGTCCCTGAATTGCCAGACGCGTTCAACATAAAACAGAATTAATATCTTCGCACCGTCGAGTGTTACACTCCTTGAAGACAGGATCCCTGTGTTGCCAGGAGCGTTGAACTTAAGATTTAATGTCCTTTCTCGATCGAATGTTAAACTCCTTGAACAGAGGGACCCCTTGTTGTCTGAAGCGTTGAACATAAAACAGATTTGCTTCTATTACAAGCGTCTAGTCCGCCATTCATAATTCAGCCGTCGTCCATTAAAGAATATCCGCGTCCATAATCCAAAGACCTGTTCCATATTCCATATTACAGTATTAGCACCAAATTCAAATGTCCTCTCTCCCTCTTGTGTTACAATCCTTGAAGAGAGGTGTTGTCAGAAGCGTTGAACATAAAACAAGATTTAGTGTCCTCTCCCATCTAGTGTTACAATACTTGAAGATAGGGGTGATTGTGTTGCCAGAAGCGTTGAACATTTGCTTCTAATGTGCTTCATCAAGTGTTAAAATCCTTGAAGAGAGGGCCCCTGTGTTGATTGAGTCGTTGAAAATTAAACAGATTTGCTTCTTATGTTCTCTGTCCATCGAGTGTTGCAATCCTTGAGGGTCCATGTGCTGCCAGAAGCGTTGAATACAAAGCAGATTTGCTTTGAATGCCATCTTTCCATCAAGTGTTATAATCAGCCGTGTTGAATATAAAACAGATTTTTCTTCTGCGTTTTGTCTTTATACAGTGGTAGAATCTTTGAGGAAAGGGTCCCTATGTGGATAAATGCCTAAAATACATTTTCTTCCAACAGTACCAGTCCAGGTAAACTAAGATCTGGACTGGTACCATTCGTCAATTTATTCGCTTCCACCATTTTTTATCTCCCCCTTACCTCTCATTTTAAGTGTATATTTACCAATGATGGTACTGAAATAATATTTTTCCATTATAACACTCTAAACAACAGCGTGTATTGGTCTGTCTAACAGACCATCAGCATTTGACGGATATACAACTAGAGTAATGGCGCCTTTCAGGTAAACGAGCAATACAAGAACAGTGATTTGCAAGAATAAACTCTACTTGTATGGTTATCTGTTTCTAATTTTCATCTTTAGGCAATAGCTATCGATTCTCCAGCACAGTTATTAAAATCCATATTAGTGTGTTATAAAACACATCTAGAATTCCAGTGCTAGAAGAGAATAACGCATAACCCGGATTCATTCGTGACCGCTCGACCGATTTCGCCGGTGTCATCTCGTATATATAGGGGAGACCGGGGCACGTTGCATCACTTTTTACTAAAACTGTCTTATGTCAGTTAGTAGTGGGTTTACAGGATTCACTTTAAGGCGTAGCATACCTACATAATAAGGCTACATATAGGTTCCCCATAATTATGGATGCAGCTACAACAGTTTCAGATGGACTCTCTGTTATACACAACCATGTCAGGCCGTTGCAACGTGCCCCATAGCGGGGTAAGTTGAATCACATGTCGGGGTAAGTTGCATCATGAAATGCAAATATTATCCAAGTGGAAATGCGGAATGTTAACATTAATTAAACAACAGGCGCAAAAGATGTATCACCAATCCAACTAAACATCAGCATATGGATATATTATATTCTTCTTGGCGTTTGGACTCAGAATTTTGAGAAAGTAATACATACTCAGAGCAATTCCCACTGTTTTAATAAATTGTAGAAAAAAACGTTAAAATCAGTTTATTTCCATAGCAAGTAAAATTGGAATCATGAAAAGGTTTAAGTGCGGCAATCTGGTGAAAACTCTGATGTTCTGCTTCAAAATAAAAAGTTGGAAATATAACATAGTTGTTTATGCTGTTGCAACTTACCCCTCCTCGCGTGTTGCAACTTGCCCCAAGGGGACACAGAAGAAAGATCGGCCATCTTGTTAAAACTGGAGGGACGTTGGTAAATTCTGCTAAGTGGACTATCTACTCCAGTCTTATATACATCCAACTGCCTATCTCGAGAAATTATTCTGTTATCATGCTACCAGCTGTTTCACAAAGAACTTAAAATGCAAAATTTACTTGCGGTGGTCAAAAACACGTTTGTCGAAGGAAAAAATCCCTAAACTCGTGTTGCAGACAACTTTATTGCCGGGCTCCTTCCTCGCCAACAAAACAACCACTAGGTGGCGCTCAAAGAACCAAAATGTATTTGTGGCTCGCTAAAAAGACCCCGTTGCAACTTACCCCTGTTGCAACTTGCCCCGGTCTCCCCTACTATAGTACGGTGCCAAGTGAAACCTGACTGTGGTCATTACTAGAAGATAGAAAGAATTTAAAGGAAATAATGAATAAGAAATCAAAAATACAACTCAAAGTTAACCCAGTATTTAAAGAAAGACCAGCTGAACCATCTTGGCAGATTCCACGCTCCTTGTTTTCACAAAAACGTGCAAGCGCAGGAAAGCGTTCCAATTTCAAGTTGATCACCAACCTTGATCACCAATCTTGATTGTTCACGATTGAATCTTTGTCATCTACCCAAGTCTAAATAACTGAAACGTGACGTGAAGTAATAATGCGAAATATGACAGTACATGTACACGTACAAGCGTCAAATTTGACATTCAGCAGCCAGCGGTACGAATTTACGATAATCGAGTTGGACTGGCAATACTGTACATGTACTTGTCGGTGAAATAGCTTGTACAAGCTAATGTTTTATATTTAACTATTGTACCGACGTTAAATAAAGCTTCTTGAATCTTGAATCTTGAATAATCATTTCTTGAAATCGAATACACTTGGGCAGCTGCTGATGTTTTGGTCTGATAAACATAGCAATAAAATACAGCACTGTGTTCGCTCTCAGTGCAAATCGGCATAGTCCATATAGGCATATAAAAGGATATATACGGGGTATAAAAGGAAATTCTATATCCCTGGATCAGTTAGTAGTATGATACACCCTGTGATGTTGAATCATACGCCGTGCCCACGATACACAATCAATAGTTTTTACTGCAACAGATCCATTGAAGCTGATAATAATCAATGTAAATTGGAGCGATATGCAAGAGGTGGGAAAAATTGACGTCTGCCGGAGTATCACAGCCGAGCTTTTATTGCAGATGTTCATGTGGAGATTATGAAGTATCCACACATGACTTCACAGTAGTCTTCCGGATACCCCAAAAAACTAACCTATGATGCCCGACGTGGTACGGCTTAAATTTCCCACCAAAACAATAAACCTACATATATTTGTCGAATGACATGTACAGATGGCGTGCCTCGGCGACTAACAGTCCACCAGCAGAATCCAGGTAATAAATTCGAACGATATGCAAGAGGTGGGAAGACTTGACGTCTGGCGACTAAAAAGCAACCATATGACTCCAAAGAAAAGCTTTCCACGGCACATCACATTCGGTGCCGAGAATACGGTGGATTCTCGGACGTAGACATAGTATCTCAGCCGCGCCTTTATTGCAGAAGTTCATATGAAGACTATGAACTATTCACACAGCCCCTAGCACCGGCTTAAGCGAAATTAGGTAGGCTAGCTCAGGAGCTGTGATGACACATCCGCTCAAACAAATAACTCATCTGATGTACAGGTGAAGCTGTATAATCTGTAACACCTGAGCCATATATGGAATGTCTCGAAAATTGTTAGGTCGGCTAAGGAGTCTATTTTTTTTTTTTGGTTGTTGTTGCTGACGCTCCTTTACCTATATTCACCTATCACAGCCAGAGTTTCTGGGTTAGTATTTCACCTGAGCGGAGACACCCGCTGATATTTGTCGTTTTACTATGAGAACTATGAACATCGTCAATATATTCAGGAAAGCTTATTTCTCTGGGATTAGAAATATGCGAATATATTTGTTGTGAGATCGATAGGTATAAAGTTATTTCAATTTGAATGTTTGCCTTTTCATCAAATGAGTCTCCATTTTCAAACGTTTATTTTTCTAGATTTTCCATTCAATTGATAACTTTGCGGAATAAAGCCTTCAATAAAGCATCAGTGCCTCAGTTTTTTCTCTCTTTTTTTCTGTGGAATTTTATGTTTTCACAATTTCAGAAAGCTGAAGAAAAATATTTGATCTAACTTTGAACAAAAGTAGTTCAAGAACCATAAAAGAGGCACAGCTATTTTCTCGACCTAGTTCATAAAAGTGATGCCAAATTTAAAGTTCCTATGATGAATAGTTCTCCAGGAATAAACAGATTTCGTTATAAAACTGGAAAAATCAAGTAATGGAATTAAAGCAATCAACAAAATAGGATGCCCCCGCACTGATTGCATGCCACATGTGTGAATGGTCAGGTTAACGGAGCAGAAACCTCAATCAGGTGAATTTTCCCACGCCCAATAAGCTTTTAAATGAAACAATTTCACCTGACCAAACATTTATTCTGCAAAATGATCTCGCCTAGAGAAAGAAGCAAAATTG
The DNA here is from genome assembly GCA_036873755.1 of Hanleya hanleyi. Taxonomy (NCBI): domain Eukaryota; kingdom Metazoa; phylum Mollusca; class Polyplacophora; order Lepidopleurida; family Hanleyidae; genus Hanleya; species Hanleya hanleyi. The sequence continues at coordinate 25,743 of JAVTVY010030247.1, read as the reverse complement.
TAATTAAGGAACGTTGAAAACAATTTTCTCTCATAATTTTGAACCCTCGTGTGGAATACAAGTCCTTAAACTAACTCACTAGTTTTGGAAGCGTCCCCAAAATAATGCTTGAGAATAGCGAGTCATAGTTTGAAATCTTACTAACGCTCAGATTTCCCTGCAAATAATAATGTCACGTTTGTATTGTTCTTGAACCTTTCTCCGCTGTGAAAATTTCAATTTCGACTGGTTGAGAGCAATGCCATCTGGCCGAATAACACTTTAAACCAATCCAGTTTTGTGCCCAAGGGCAGAAATCACCGTCTACTTTAAAGTTTCTTTGTACAGCATTTTCAAGCTTTGTTCTCTGACGACTGGAGGCATCCACAGTTAAATATAAAAAGTGGTATTTTGAACGATTTGCGAAAAAACAAACTCCTTCAAGCAAAAATTACATGCAATTGACAAATTCAAGTGAAACATTTCTTTCCGTATTGTCGCCTGGATTCAGACGGCATTCTTACAGTTTTTTCATCTTCTCACTTTTAATTTTGTACAAAACAGATAGGGGAGTTTCGCCACAGCCCTCCTTCATTTGAACAATACCGTACTTTCTTTTTTCTCTCAACAAGTAGTTTGGACCTCATATATCCGCTCCATTTGATCTCGACCAACATCAAATGAGAATCTAACGAAAAAGATGCATGTATAAAAGGTGTAAGCTGCATGCATTTCGAGTTTACAGGCAATAAGATAACAGGCAATTCAAGTGAACAGGCTAGTTTCGTGGTTATTTCCTTCATACAAGGTCCAGTGGTTATTTCCATCATGGAAGGCCTAGTGGATATTTCCATCATGCAAGGTCTAGTGGTTATTTCCTGCATACAAGGTCTAGTGGTTATTTCCTTCATACAAAGCCCTGTGGGTATTTCCATCATGCAAGGTCTAGTGGTTATTTCCTTCATACAAGGCCTAGTGGTTATTTCCATCACGCAAGGTCTGGTGATTATTTCTTTCATACAAGGCCCAATTGGTATTAAAATCATGCAAGGTCTAGTGGTTATTTCCTTCATACAAGTTCCAGTGGTTATTCCCATCATGCAAGGTTCAGTGGTTATTTTTATCATGCATGGTCCAGTGGTTATTTCCATCATACAAGGTCTAGTGGTTATTTCCATCATGCAAGGTCTGGTGGTTATTTTCATCATGCAAGGTCCAGCGGTTATTTTCGTCATGCAAGGTCCAGGTGAATGTGGTGAGTTGGTCTGGACATTATGGACACAGTTAAGTCTCTGTAAATGCCCACTTGTACAGGAGCTTGTTCTGATGTTCAGATGGTGCTTCCCACAAAAAAAACTATTTGAATCAATAATGGAAACACCTTTCTCGCGCCTCGTCTGACACCAGAATCCAAGCCAGCATAAAATAAATTTCAACTGTATGTATTTCATGCAAGAGAGATGTCAATGATATTCAAAGATTAATAGCCACTAGACAATACAATATTTCCTTGGTCAAACTGATTAGTTTTGTTTATCGAACGAAATTAAGACACAAGTACACCAAACAAAACATTAACCACTATGCATTTCAGAATTCCTTCACGTAAAACAAAGTAAAGGGGATACAAAATTTCACCCAGTCACATTATCTAAACACTGGGCAAACCAGTCCTTGATCTATCCTCTTGATGCCGAGCACCAAGCGAGTAAGCAATAAGTTCCATTTTTGGTATTAGTTATCCCAGGACCTCCCGCTTGCTGGGCGTACGCTCTAACCACTAGACCATTGCAGCGCAGTTAAAAAAGTAAAGCAGAGAATAGACATAGAAATGCAAAATATCTTTATTGCAGTATCTTTTGGCAACAAGAGATGAGCCATCTTTTAAAATGACAAGTCACATGAACTATTCAGATAGCCAATGACAAGAGATAACTTCCAAACTGAGGAAATTTGACTGACAGATTGCTTTGATAGAATTTTAAATCAGCCATGAATTGTAAAAAAAACGTCCATTAAAAAATAGTTTTATTACTATTTGCTAAAATAACATTGATCAACACCACATAAAAATATTTCAATGTAATAAAGTCTGGTATGAAATATATTATTGTAAAAGTTTCATAAAATACAAGAACATTGTAAATGTACGCCAAAGAGAAAAGGAATGACAAAACTTGACATTATATAACTACTCTTCTCACATTATATATGTTCATAATTTGTATCACAGAAATGCATAACACACAACATTTTGCATCAATCTGATTAAAAGAAAATCAACCAAAAACAGCTCCCCATTTTTACTTTTCTTTCATGTAGATCTGAGATCAAGACCCACATTTCCGCGATCTGAATATTGACCAATCACAGAGCTTCTCAAAAATTTAGGGATGTATGGTTGAAACATCAAGTTCAGGCCACAACTGTGTGAGAAAGACAGGTCGACCTGGAGATATTATGAACAGCGAAATGTATCCGGAATTGAACAATATATCTAAATCCTATTAAACTTAATCAAATATCATCATGGTTTTCAGATAAATAAAATATTAATCTGATGAAACAAGGTAAAATATGAGAAGATGGGATTTAACTATACCATATATCTGTCACCCCTCTCTGCAAAGTGAGACAAACCTGCACCCTGGTCTCAGATCTTAAATCAATGACATGTAAGATGGGGAGCATTTTTTAGATAAGGTTTTAATCAGCTTGCATTTTGCATGTCCCAGAGATATTTGAAAAGATGGAAAAGTATCACATGTATTACCTATAGAGCTTCTCCTTCGACATATTAAACAGTACACATCAAGTTTTTGCACAGTTTTGAGAGAATTCCAATCGAGTATGAGTGGACCAATCATTTTATAATACATAATAGTGATCCCTTTATTATGTAAACCCCCTCAATAATACATAATAGTGACCCCTTTATTATGTAAAACACATTTTTATATAAACTCTGTGAAGTGTTGATATGAGTTTTCTGATATATCAAAATGAAGTGTGGTTCAAAAAAGGATGAACCAGTGTTAATCCATTTGAAGATACATGCAGAAATCCATGCAGCTCAACTGTTCACTGTTTATCTCCCTTGGATAAGGGTGTCAATGGGATTCGCCAGCTCAAATTGACGCCAGATGGCCACGTGTACCAAGAGGTAAATGGCGCATGCTCATGTTGTTTTTCTGGACGTCACAAAGGCAACGTCATAATGTAACAACGTTATAATCGTTAGTTTGATGACATCACGTCTTCTTTACCTGTTGGAGCACTAGCACCGCCTAGTACGACTGGCGATCTCCATTGTGCTTTAGTGATGCCAAGCAAGCACATACTCTCATTATGTCATCCTTCCATCCACGATATCAGTAAAGCATAATATCATGAATCAGGGAGTGATAAGTGCGGGGAGTTTTCTTCCCCCAAGAATGCTCTCAAAATTGAGACTGACCTTCTCGGCTAGTTACTCTTCCTGAGACTCTGGTATAGAAACAAACAATAGTCAATTGAAAAAACATTTGCAGTTCACTTTTATATGGCAAGCCAAAGTGATTCTATTTCCGATATCGGAAATTGAATTCCCGATATCGGAAATAGAATTTCTGGTATCAGGAATTAGAATTTCCGATATCGGAAATTCAGTGACAATTTCCGATATCAGAAATAGAATTCCCCATATCGGGAATTCAATTTCCGATATCGGAGATAGAATTTCCCATATCAGAAATTGTCACTGAATTTCCGATATCGGAAGTGAAAGCTCAGGAAGCTTTACGAAAACTGTTTCTCCCTTAGCCTCTCTCTGAACATTGTGTTAGGGTTAGGGTTTAGATGGCGGCAAATAACATGGCTACTGGTACACCAAGGAATTGTTTTGGAGACATCTTCAACGAACTCATCTGCCGAATTATCTGAGGAAAAAGCTGTGTGTATTGCCGCAAGGGCATTGGTACCCACAGCTCTGATGTTTTCTGCCATGGCGGCAATGGAGATTGGCGCGCTTTTCACTCAAGCGCATGCTTCCGCTCTGGGGAGTAATCATTTGGACCATGCCTCAACAAAGCAACCCAAAATTTCCGATATTGGAAATTCAGTGACCAATTTCCGATATCGGGAATTGTCTCCGTATTTCCGATATCGGAAATTGCAATTCTTGATATTGGAAATTCGATATCGGGAATTGCAATTCAATTTCCGATATCGAAAATTGAAGGACATGAATTTTCGATATTGGAAATTTTAATTCTGATACCGGAAATTTCAATTCCGATATCGGGAATTCAATTTCCAATATCGGAAATTCTTGAATAAAAAGCACTTTGGCTTGCCATGCTTTTAACTATAACTGATAGATGAGGGTCCAATTGTGAATTGGTCACCCATCAGTATGTAATGTTAATGTTTTGTTCATCCAATGCACAGCCAGCACAGATCTTCCAGCATTTTGATCTGTTGTGTTTTACAATAATATTGTCTTGACAAACAGCATCCCCAAATCCCATTTTTGTAGTGTGCAAGTTAAGCCAGAAAACCATCATTCCTTCACAGCTACAGGGGTAACATGTCATGGCAAATAACCATATTAATTTTGGCACAAAAGATACACCCAATATTGACATCTTCAAAAAGACAGCCAAATCAATAGTTTCTCTGTTAGTAAAATTAGTTCTTCAATAACACTATTGATTTTGATGCTCGTGGCTGCCAAGAGAGCGACACCAGAATTTTGAACATCAGAAAGTGGACAAGATCGCCGACATAAGTGGCTTTGGTGATTGAAATGGCGATGACAGATCCCTACTTTCAGAACTACTCATGAGGCTATAGCACAGAACTGTCCATCAAAGTATCAAGATTATACTATAACCTCTGATTGGTGAAGAACAAGGACCCTTCAGGCCAATGGTTTTCAGATACAATTCTTGTTCAAGATCAATTGAGTACAGTCTGAAATCATGGAAACCTAATCAGCATCTTCAACACTGTAAGCATTCTCCTATTATCTCCCATTTCTTGATGTGACAAAAAGTCTGCTGAAAGTCAAGTTTGGTTAGCATTAGATCTTGAAATTGATGACATCATGAACTGCATTGTGGGATTAAGTTAAGTATAATTTGATGATATCATGTACTGCATTGTGGGAAAAGTATAATCTGATGACATCATGTGCTGCATTGTGGGATTAAGTAAATTATACATCTGCCATGTTTGAATTACATACAGGTGAAAACTAAACTAGAACACTTATGTAATGCAACATCAAAATGGTTGTCACTCATGCCTGGGTTGAAAACAGCTGACAAGGCAAATTGTGCTTTTATGTGGCATGTTAAAGCTGACATGACCTTATTTAATGCACGAATGGTAGCGAAAAAAAAAATATCCACAGATTTTAGTTCCAGTTGAATAATACCCGGCCGAACTAATCCGAGTGCCGAGTTCACGTCGCTATTCTGCCAACTTCTCAGCCGAGTACATTTGCCTTCACCGCATATATAAAGCCTGAATCGACTGAGGACCTTGCCAGTCTGAACAGACTCTCGGACAGTCCACATCATATTTATGCTGTTGTTGTTGTCACCAGCACATATTCAGACAATGAGCATCATATGCTATAACACAATAACTCTCACACAATATAAAGATATCTTGAAAAACCTGGGCAATATAATTAGGGATATGACTATTCAAACACGATTCAGACATACCGGTGGGTTTTCCTCGAAACATGGATCACTTGTCTAGAGTTGGCTCCATGCCCAAAAGAAAGACACTTGCTTATCCCGTCACAGACTTCTCCGGCATTGTTTGTCAATTTACCTCCCTCGCCAAAAACACGAAGGGGCAACTGTTCATTCTATTTCATGATTATCAGTTGAGGCTCGATATGGTGCACTTCGATTGCGCTGTGAATTCAGCTTTCTGACACCGACTTCAAAATACTGTAATTCGGAAATTTCATTCCAAAGTAAGAATTGTTATATTTTATGTCTACTAATCAGGCCTGCCCGCACTCAATTGCAAATTCCTAAAGATACATTGATTCTGATTGTCACCCCGTCCATTTTTAACTCATCCATCAGTAGTATAGAAATGCGAAATCTCTTAGCATTCTTTGTTGGGAAATCGTGGTGGATGAATGAAGCAAAAATGATCCTTGACCTTTGACTGTCGGTCATTTCTGATCACCTGACTGGCGGGTGGATGCAAAACAGAGGCTTAAAAAAACAGCCGGACATCTAAAAAATTCGAAAAAATGGACCGTACACCCAGGCAAATGGGCCTATATGCACAATATTGGGTCCACTTTGGTCGTGCAGGATCTCGAATTGAACGCTCGTCGACGGCATTTCGGGTAACGTAACTGTCGATCTGATAAAATAAGGTAGATTCGTAGTCTTCCTCACTCAGGTTTGGGTGGGGTACAAAATCACAGGGTCATGGTTTTATAAATATGCAGTCCGTATATATTTGTCTTTGGGGTCATACGACTTCTTGTCAGCACGTCGGCATCGTTTTCCACTACCCTATTAGTGTTGCGTTTCATTCCCTGGACGGTAGTTTGCTTATCAGCGGCCGTGCTTTCAGTTGTCAGTGGGTGGGGTCGCAGTATCAGTCAATGGACTGTCAATGTCCGCCAGTACGCTTTCAGTGTCTGCGTCAGCTTCTCCTCACCCATGTATATGATTTTGGTGTGGCATCATATCGTGGCTTCTGGTGAACGTCGGGATTGCTTTTATAGACCCAACACAGTAATGCCCTGCAAACACCTGTATTACCATCCGAACACCCTAGTAGTGTAGCTCAGAAGCTTTGAATGGTCTAAATGATCACGTGATATCGTATGGAATTGACAATCAACGAAACGTAGTGAAGCGTGTCAATGCCCGACGTTGCGCTTTTCACCAGTCTGAACGCCTTATCGCTATATCGTAACGGCTTATCGCTCTATCGCAATGCCATAACGTCATCGCACACACATGCTCAATCTCACGTTCGGCTATTTCTGTATTGGCGGCACTTAGCCTTCCACATAGAACGAACAAAGAGCCTCCCATGAGGAGCGTACGGCAATCACGTAGTGAGCCGTCTACGAAATAGTGCCTTTGATAATCGAGCGATTCGGTCGCATTTTATTGTGTAATGAAGTTAATTGTAATCATAAGAAGACAATGCATTCAATTTATACAAAAATATTTCTATGTTGAATAATAGTAGTTGGTGCCGTGGGGCGGTATTGTCAACCTCACAGGGTGCAGCCATATTGAAGAAAAGTTCCGCCGCAAATTAATTGTGTGCATGCACGAACGTGATCCCGTTTCCACTCCCAGAAATCCGCTAGGTCACAGATCACTTTCGCAGCTACTGAGTTCTGTGGCTAGATGGACACATTTTTTGAGGATTGGGCATTGACCCTTGATGGAAGTCATGTCATCGCCCAAAACGATATCCTTTTACGGATGTGTCCTCATCTGGGGGTGCCGCTGATACAATATAGATTGTAAGTGATGTCATACATAGAAATGACGTCATCATTAGAAGCAGATTTAGGGTTACCACCCACAGAGGCGGTGAAAACCGCGGTCAAATTATGAAAACATCAGTTCCAGGATATGTTGGCATTACAGTACTCTGGACTGTCCGAAGACGCTTAGGAATAGAGCAGAACGAATGGATGATCATTTCACACGAACAAGAGCGAACATGGTCGAGGATGCGTTTGATACACTTACAATAGCATAGGCGAATTGTAACCGCACCCATCGCGAATCCCACAGCTTTGTTGCCATGTGATGACATAGGGGATAAATGAAATGTGTAATACACAAAATGCTTGTTGTGTAAACGCAAAATGCTCGTTGCTGTTGCTGTTGCTGTTAATCCTTCTTTCTCTCATTCGATTGCGTCAAGGAGATAAGACATTAGATGCTAGATTTAGTTGGGTGTATGAGTGTAGGAATCTTACTCCCCATCATTAGAGCCGTGCACTGGGCACGATTCACTCAGTGACTCACTCATTTGTACCTAACCCCATCATTCAGTCACATCTAGTTCCGTAACTCCGATAACATGCAGAAGGTGGTAACTTGTCAGGCTAGACTCATCATGCCCTATTGAGCGCAACCTATCGCCCGCGCTATCCCACAACCCTTGTAAAAAATGGTGTAGTGACCATTGCTGGCGACATGTCCTGTAATATCCATTATTCCGAATTTTATCCATTATTCCGAATTTTCTGTTTGTCCAGAATACCATTTTGCATCCACCTCCCAGTAACCTGGACCGAAGAACCCTCGACGAACGCTTCAATACGAGACCCTGCACAACCCATGTGGACCTAAGATGGTTTATCTAGACCCATTTGACTAGATTTAAAGTATGTTTTTTTCGGATATTCGCCGAGATCTGCGGCCATTTCCGAAGTCCTACTTTTCACGTCACTGGAAGTGACCTATTCAAGTGGGCATAGTGACTGAAGGCCAAAGGTTGGAGGTCAGATACGCCAGATTTCCCAACCACAAATGGTAAAAGAATTCACCTTTCTATACAACTGGTGGATAGGTCAAAATACTGGACGGGCTGACAATCGCAATAAGGGCTCTCAATTTGTAACTCCGTATTTTGGAATTTGCCATTCCGGTTTGCACAAATACATGTAGTCTCCAAAAGCAACAGCAAGTCTCGCATTGTCCCCTTGGCACAGTAAACGGTCAACATGGGTTGGCCTGTAGCAGTATCGTCATACCGGGTATCGAAAAAGAGATCGCATGTGGAGTGCATCGTGTAGAGCCTCAAGAATTACCAAAACAGTCGCTTCGTGCGCCCTCTTCGTCAAGTGAGGTAAATTGAAATACAATGCTGTAGAAACTGGTGACGGGACCAACAGGTTTCATTGTGTTGAAGAAATACTGAAAGGTATGTCTAAATCGTGTATATATAGTTGTCAGATTCTTCAGATTTTATTACCCATTTTTTTCAGATATATTTATACTGTTTGCGAATGAATGTGATATGATGCTCACAGAGCTCGAATTTTGGCTGGAGACAACGACAACATGAATATGACGTGCACAGAAGGAGTGTCAGTTCAGACTGGCAAGGTCCTCAGTCGATTCAAGCTTTATATATGCGCTGAAGGCAAATGTACTCGGCTGAGAATTTGGCAGAATAGCGACGTGAACTCGGCACTCGGATTAGTTCCGCCGGGTATTATTCAACTGGAACTAAAATCTGTGAATATTTTTTTTTCGCTACCATTCGTGCATTAAATAAGGTCATGTCAGCTTTAAGTTAAGTGCACGGCCGATTATCATTTTGCTGACAATACTTCACACTGCAAGTGCAGTGAGGTGTGTAGTCCTGTATGTAACCCAACATTCCAAATTAAAGTGCTATCTTTTCCTTCCAGATGTGCTGGTCCAATAATTCTGCGTAAACAGTTAATGTTCTGTAACACATGTGATGTCAGATTTCCAGGTAAAAACTAATGGCATTGTTTTGATTCTCCTGTATAATTCAGTTTGCATGGATGCACAATGCATCATGGGACTGAAAGAAATGGAAGCACAATGAATCATGGGACTGAAAGAAGTGGAATCACAATGAATCATGGGACTGAAAGAAGTGGAAGCACACTGCATCATGGGACTGAAAGAACTGGAAGCACATTGCATCATTGGACAGAAAGATGGATAATTGTTATGAGGTTTCAGGGTTACATGTATGATCTAGTTACCATGGTTTCGTCCGTGCACTCAATGTTCCTTCCAACATCTGCCACAGAACAAGACAAGTCTCCATTTATCCAAGAATTAGCACAGTTTCAAATAAATATCCTAGGGCTAAATATACTCCTTATGCTTGTCTCCATTACATAATGATGATGGTTGGAATCCAGTAAATGAGAGCAATGATATGTGAAATATCCACAGGGTACAAGTCAACCAGATGTGTAATTTCTCTCAATAATGGTGAAGCAGCTTCCGCCTGCCTTCCAGCGGGCATCTCAAATACAATCTTCACAACTAGCAAACAGGTTCATCTGTCCTTGGGAGAAAGTATGTTGACCTGTCATTTGCCTGGATCGTGGAGAGAAATGAGCAGGATTGGGCTTCTAACGGAAACGGCTTATGAATCTCGGGTCCTCGACGATTTTAGATGGAAGAAATGCTCCATGCTGCTTTTGGCATTATGTTAATGGATGTGCATGCAGATGTCATGTTACACTAATGGCATCACTGAACATCTGAGATCCAGGTTCTATCAGTGATCCACAGGTGGGACATGTGGGACCTGCAATCAGAAAAAGAAATGATATTCAGGTATTGAAGGAATAAATGCATAGACCTTATTTGTAACACCCTGTACAATATTACTGTTATTGCCGTAATTTCTTTAATTGTGAGAAGAGATGACAATTAGGTGACATTGGGACAATTCATACTTTTTAATATATTGGAAACATCAGTTGTTATACTTACATGTAGATACACCAAATAGACCACTCTTTCCAATGACCAAAAATAAAAGTATACATCTACAGCCAGTAGCTTTGATGCTCAAAGACAAACCCTTGAAGTAAGCAGAACAATGTGTTGGGGAAAATAGCCATGGGTTGGGTATAATAGCCATGTTGACGAGAATACAAGGTCAGTCCGACTTTGGTTCAGATGATTCAATTATAAAACGTAGCTATGGCACCTTCACTGTCTATTAAGGTATGGCACATTGGAAGTCCAACTAAGGCAATGATGTACATGGACTCCCACTTTCCCTAATAGCTGGATATCTTAATCACCACATCCATTCTCTGCTCCCAACTACTCAATATAACTGAAGATTTACGCGGTGCTTTCATTCACAAACACACTCTTAATCAGGATACTTTCACATTTCCTCAAGAAGCCTGTACACGTTAAATTAGCCCCATTCTGTTTTAAAGTGATACAATGTAATATTCTGGGCTAAGCAAACAGGGAGACACATCCGATGAGAAAGAGGTATAGCATTAACCGTTTTTCGGATTATCTTCTGGGAAGAACTCCTTAAATCAATTAACAGCTCTAATGAAGCCATGAGTCCAGTCAGAGTCCAGGATGACCATTAGACAAGACCAGGACCAATTACTTCAGCTGTCCAACCCTTTACTTCTCAGCCACGTAAATGTAATCTCACTTAGTACCTGCTCCGTAAAAACCCACAATTAACCCCCTAAGCTATTATCAGGCTCTCTGGGGATTTGTACTACTAAGATGGAGCGGAAACACAGGAAGGAAGCAATCAGAGATTGCTCAATTGTATGCCCCCCCTTCCGCTTTAATCCGACACTGCCCCGCCATTGTTCTGTTGTTTATTGGTTGGTGGAGGCCTAATTTGGATAATTATAAAAATTCTGTTTCTGTCACTTTTTTTGCCATGACTCACATAATACATATTCCAAGTATCAGCCAACAAGTGATAATACGATACTTGTCCATACAATATTAACAGAGATCCAGCCCTACAAGTCTCAAAGATTTGAAGAAAAAAGGGCCATAACTGTTGAAAATATGCGCGAAATGTGGAGAAACTTCACGCTGCACAACTACAGGGCACTGACCACATATCCTGCAAATTTCATAATTGTCCATACAATATTAACCGAGATCCAGCCCGGACAAGTCCCAATTCACACAAATTTGAAGAAAAAGGGCCATAACTCTTGAAAATATATGCGAAACGCGGAGAAACTTCACGCTGCACAACTACAGGGCACTGACAACATATCCTGCAAATTTCATAATTGTCCATACAATATTAACTGAGATCCAGCCCGGACAAGTCCCAATTCACGAAGAATTCAGGAACAAAGGGCCATAACTCTTGAAAATATAAGCGAAACGTGAAGAAACTTTACGCTGCACAACTGTGGGGCACTGACCACATATCATGCAAATTTCATACTGGTCCATACAATATTAACCAAGATCCAGCCCGGACAAGTCCCATTCACAGAGATTTCAGAAAAAGGGCCATAACTCTTGAAAATTATACCCGAACTCGGAAAAAACTCAACGCTGCACATCTACGAGGCACTAGCCACATTCCATGCAAGTTTCAATCCTGTCCATCAAATATTAACCAAGATATTGCTCGGACAAGAAATTCGGACGGACAGACGGACAGACGGACAGACAGACAGACGGACAGACGGACGGACGGACAAAGCGATCGCTATATGCCCCCCCTCTAGTTAGAGGGGGGGCATAATAATACATAACATAAAAAATAGCTTGTTTTTCCGGACAGAATGCCAAACTAGGCTTAAACACAAAGTTCAACTGGCTAAGTGATTAGATATATCACATACCAGGTACTTTAATCCATTTAGAGGAAGAAAAAGATATTCACAGAATGCAAGATGCTTTTTGTGAGGAGTAACTGGTATCTCCTTAATGGACCATTGAATGCCCTAAATGTTATTATGGTTGTTAAATTTGCAATTCAGTTCTCATTTTACACTCATAATCACCAGAAGATGAAAATGCCTCAATTGTATATATGTATAAATACTCAATTGTATATATGTATATTTATTGTTCGACCCCGTGGAAGATCATCCTTAGTGGCTGAACGGGTCATCGAAGTAAAATAAAGTTCATTATTATTATCCATTAAGCTCAAACATTTAAGACTAAGCTCCAAATAAAAGAAATGAAACAGGTGTTCAGAAAACTTGTATACGCCTCCGCCTGCAGAAATAGTGAATGTAGCATAACTTAATTATTGCCCATTTTAGGCTTTTGCTCAGTTCAGTAAATAAGAAAGGAGCATCATAATATGTTCTTGGCATATAGATAGGAAAATATCGGGGAAGACAAACTTTCAGAAGCATCCAGCGAAAAATGTGGGACTAGTTGATAACACAAGAATATAGTTTCCGAAGCTTTCATGAAAGTGTGTTGAATTAAACAAGGTAAAATGTCATGGACACACTCTCATTAGTTTATATACTGGAATGGATGCAAAAACTCGGCACAGTCCAAAAAGATTCGAAAAGTCATAAATATGACGAAGATTAATATTCCCATAAATAGGACAAGCATATCTTCAAACCATGTTAAACAAAGTTTCAAAAGCCTTCGTTGAAAACCGTGGGAGTGGATGATCACACAAGGTAAAATGTGACAGAAGACAAACAGATGGACAGGCCAAGAAAGGTCAAGGATAGAATCAAAAATCCACACAAAATGCTGATAGTATTGATATTACCGAGTACACTGCCCAAATATTTTATAGTTTTCTTCTTTCTTTGTTTATTTCCAATGCGATAATTAAATGAAATGCAAACACTATCAAAAATATTACAGGTACTGTGATTTAAGGTGTGCTGTCCTATGCTTTAACCTAGACCACTCACCTCAAATCAGAATGCCTGTATTAAAGGGTATACTCAGTCTACATACCCCACTCGGCATCAAACTTTTCCTTTGTACCATACAAAATGGTTGTTCTAGGTCTTTCCCCTAATTTTTAATCCTATAATCCAGTGTTTTATGATAGAAAGTAAGTTACCTACGATTGATTCTTTGAACCATGATGTGATTAAGGAAGATGCTCCTCGATTGCCTGTGCTATTTCAGAAACCTGAACAACTATCTGATCTAGGAGCGGTATTTTAGGTTATGCCACGCAGTTGTACACTTGATGGGTAGTCCAACATCACTTTTATTTAGATACTGTTTGAGACTCGTATGTGAGTATGTTGATTACAGAAACAGACAGAAATAAACTTCTGAGCTTTACTCTATGTACACATATTTGCATAAGCTTTCGACTATCCTTCCGAAGCCTTTATCGAGTGATCTGTTGAATTGCATAAAAATTGCCTGTAAACATACAGATAGTCAATAATTTATCTATTTCCATGGATGACCAAATGTTATTTTGAGATATACACGCAATAGAGATTATAATTGTTTATGAATTGCCATAGAGTTTAGAATACATCACGAAGAACGATGGCATAATAAACATAGAATGGGTTATGTTATATCACAGAAATGCTGTTATTATAAAACGGTTAGTTTTATGGTGTAGAAAACAGCTAATTCTTATGTCATTGAAGTCTGATCAACGTTAATAATGACGACAGCGCAATAAGCATAAATTATAGCAATGTTACACTACAACTGCTATTACATGTATCTAGAATCATTAAGTAACACCATGTACCCATTTTTTACTACAGTGCTATAAACACAAAACATACATCTAGTCATGGTATTGTATTTACATACTCGAAGTGTATAAATATATATATATATATAATGTAGTAGGACAACTCTAGTAGGACTGAGTATACGTATTGAATATCCACCAAATAAATTGGACTAACGGTTCTCAAATTCTGTTGATATATTTTGCATGCCATGAACTCTATTCAAATCTTAATAAAAGAGCTTCGTTAACGTTTCGTTGTAACCAGTGTGATTAATGAATTAGAGTAAGTAAACTATTCTACTGTACATCTCAGGTACATACAAGCATTCAGTCCTTCATTCAATATTCAGCCATCGCCCATTAAATAACTTCGGCATCCACAATCTAAAGACCTAATTCATGTAACATTTTTAGCATCAAATTAAGAGAATAAATCATATTATATGTAGAACTAGGCTAGTTTCCTGCAAGAGAGAAGCAGTCAACAGTTTTCAATGATGCCGACAAGACATCATGATGTTCCAAAACTAGAGGTTCCGCTTTGACCCTTGGGTTGCCGCTCCTGCATGAAGCCTATGCTGGTTGTTTTTTTAAGCAAAAACATACGTCTCCCCCAACCTCCCACCTTGCCTTGAGTGGGCTCATTATTTAAAGGAAAGTGCTATAAAATGAATGTAGCAATAAGTATCCTAAACAAAGCTGCGCATCTAAAAATATTAATTGCGAAGAGGCGATTTTCATTGTTGGAGTAGCCCAGTGAGGAGTCGGGATTTATATAGCAATGAGTGGATTGCCGACACCTACAGCATCCAACCAATGTGAAATACATGTAATTGTGAAGCATCAATTATTTCAAAATTGATCACAACATAGGAAAGATGCAAAACATACAAGAGGCACACCTATAATATACATGCTTTACTGTATAGAAGTTTCATGCATCTGCCTTCAGTAGTTTCCAAGATATGGAGCGAACAAAAATTGAACACAGACTGACAAGCACATTTTGCATGAACCCAGACAAGCACTAGCACACACCAAAGCCTAATTAGATCACAAGGCCATTTCAATGAAGCTTCCATCCAAGTTTGATGAAATTTCATCCAGTAGTTCTCCAAATATCTTGTAGACAAGAGTAGTCCTGTACATACATGTAACAAAGATAGACATCAGAAACAGATGGATGCATGCACGCACACCAAAACATAATCAGATGTGGAGGCCATTCCAATAAAGATTCCATCCAAGTCTGGTGAAGTTCCATCCAGTAGTTCTCCAGATATCTTACAGACAATGCCTGTCTATACATATAGAAGTAGATGGACAGACAGACGGACACCAGACACGGATGAGTGCACGCACATACACCAAAACCTAATCAAATGAAGGGGCCATCCCAATGAAGCTTCCATCCAAGTTTGGTGAAAGTCTGTCCAGTAGTTCTCGAGATATCTTGACAAGAAGACGAGATATCTTGCAGGCAAGAAAGGGGGACGGACAGACAGACGGACACCGGACACGGATGAATGCACGCACACGCACCAAAACCTAATCAAATGAGGGGGCCATCCCAATGAAGCTTCCATCCAAGTTTGGTGAAATTCCGTCCAGTAGTTCTCGAGATATCTTGACAAGAAGACGAGATATCTTGCAGGCAAGAAAGGGGGACGGACAGACAGACGGACACCGGACACGGATGAATGCACGCACACGCACCAAAACCTAATCAAATGAGGGGGCCATCCCAATGAAGCTTCCATCCAAGTTTGGTGAAATTCCGTCCAGTAGTTCTCGAGATATCTTGACAAGAAGACGAGAAAAGGGGACGGACAGACAACGGGGACGGACGGACAGACAGACGGACACCGGACATGGATGAATGCACGCACACACACCAAAACCTAATCAAATGAGGGGGCCATCCCAATGAAGCTTCCATCCAAGTTTGGTGAAATTCCGTCCAGTAGTTCTCGAGATACCTTGACAAGAAGACAAGAAAAGGGGACGGACAGACAGCACAAACGCTAGACATAGTTGGGGGAGACATAAATATCAAATCCGCATCGCTGATTAATATATTCTTAATCCATATGATATTCGTTCTAAAGTCGTTATCTAGAGTATGAGGCAGCTCAATCATGCTCTGAGATTGTGTCTGTTCATATGAACACTGAGGATCTTCAAATACATGGGTTCATATGGTCCCTAACCCAGGGTTAAGCGGAATTAGACACAAGTTACGAAATGTAATACCATTGATCTTGCATGCTACGCTCACATTTTGCTATCAGCATGCGATATTTTTCACCAAATTTGAGAAACTTTGAGTGTTGGCGCTTGATGTTATAGCCCTGATTTATAATGAATTGTGATATTGATTAAAATTGTCACATTCAACACAGGATCTAGCAAATACTACTAGTCAAGATATGTATTTGCCATATGCAGGTCTCTGGTATATTACTGTCCAGATAGGGATAGTTTACGATGTCAAAATTGTAATCATCTCTTTTGTCGAGAAGTTGATGAGAGAGAAGGCCCGCTGGAACCCATTGGAATACCTATATGCTGTTGATATATTGTATTGCCAAATTTCACATAGATATTAATAATGAGAAATTCAAGCAACTCTATAAACAAAGAAACATCCCATGAATGATATCCCTTGTATGTGACAGAGCTAAAATATGGTTTATAGCTGCTGCTTATGGCGTTACTATATCGGCGATCAGTTTTCTTGAACACTAATACTATTAATGAACTAAGATGGAAAATAAAGTCCTGGTGAGGGATTGTAGTACAGAGAGTTGAAAAAATCTCATGTGGATACATATCTGTAGATAATGTCCAAGCATGCTCCTCAGGGCTGATTTTGAATAATCTCCCATCTGTATGGCTCTCTTATTTTCTGCTATTCTACACTGCAGTGGTTGGTAGTTTTCCACTATGATTTTACAACAGATAGTACAAACTGATTTATAATTGTGACTTATAAAAGTGAGGAACCTGGAGAGCCAAGCCATATTGCATGGATAACAAGGTAGTAACTATAGCTGTTTAAAAAGATCAACAAATGTTCATGTAAGAAAATTCTGACAAAAAGTGGGAAATAAAAGTCTTTTAATTGCCCCACCCCAATGCTTTCAGAAACCTGTGAACTCGGGGATGTTACGTTATGGTGAACCAGATCATGTCATTTAAGAAGAGTGATCACACTCTATCGCCACAGCTTCTCATCCTGGTTTCAGGAGTGCTAAATATCCCTCTACCCAGCTTCTAATATTTGTACTACATTCGCTCTCTTAAATTACCATTTCACTCTCCAAAACTTCTCCAGAAAATCAATTTCAAATTGCAAGGCCTGGTGAATGGCTGAACTGAGTTGCTGAGTTGAACTGATTTATAGGTTATGCAAACTTGATTTAAGGGGACCTAAACATGTTACCCAAACCCCTTCTTTAACATGTCTCTGAATGTGCGTTACCTTGAGAATAGTATTTGGGTTACCATGAATAATAATGCATAACATCTCTGAAACTGACCAATAGATAAGCTGGATTGAGAGATCCGTTTAATGGAGCTGGACAACTTCTTGGAGAGGGAAAATGTAGGTGTATCTTCCTGCTCATCAAGGTCCCCCTTCTCTACCCAGGTCTTCTGAGGGTTACTCTTCTTCATGACTGGCTGGTTAGGTTTGATACCAGACTCCTTCATGTACTCCGTCATCTGCTTGGACACTGCGGCCAGGGCCTCCCTCGCCTGGAAGAGAATACCCATATTCAACAATAGGGGTCAAGTTACACGTGATGCACCTGACCAAAGCGGGCTGCACAGCAAAGCAGTTCATCTGATTAACAATGGGCTATGCTATAACATACACTGTCAGAGACCTCTTTTCCCCAAGGTTAAAGGAGGAACCATCAAGATCATAGCACAAGGCTGTGCATTTTTATAGAACAAATAAGCCAATAGTAATACTTCAACATCGGAGCATGGCACCTTTGCCAAGTTATACAGAGTTTGTCAAGTTATACTGAATTTGTCAAGTTCTACAGAACTTACTCCAAGATGGATCTTGAGGCAGCTTACTCACCAAATTTGCAGAGGATCCATTCAGATTTTCAAAAGTTATTGTCCGGGAAAATTTTTTTAACTTGGCCAAAAGGTGGTGCTACCTATGGGCAGATTGTCATGAAAAACAATCCTAAGAGAGATCTTGTCAAGGTACCCACATGCCTAATTTGTAAAGAATCCATGCAGGTTTTCAAAAGTTATTGTCAGGAAACTTGTTTTCAACTTGGCTCCCTTGTGGCGCCACCTATAGGCAGATCGGTGTGAAAAACAATCCCCAGTGAAATCTTGAGGCAAGCTACCAACATACCGTATTTGGAAACTGAAGCATACTCCACAAGTTTCGGAAATGGTTATTTTCTAAGACTAGCTGAACTGTGGAATTTAGGTTCTGAATTAAAAAATCTAACTTACGATAATGTCACCTATTCACCCAATGCTGTATTAGGACTAGAATAGACAATGGCACTGAAGATGAATTTATGAAAGACAACTGCAAACAGTATTGAAAAGAAAAGAAGGGCATACATACAACAGCCAAGTTAACACCAGTTCCGGCAGTGTCCCGCCTGAAGGCTGCAAAGTGAACGTTATTCCTTGAAGCGAAGACTTTGGAGTTCAGACACTGTAAGGGCTGATCTGATGTGGGATGAATGTGTTCCTGAAATAACAATATAAACATCGACATCACATACTATACTCACAAAACAGCTTGGAAAACAAGGACCTATACTTTGGAACAGAATTTTCTTCTTGAAAGCATAACTTTACTGTACTTATTCTAGTATACATTCAAAAACCAAACAAGTCACATGTAGTCATTAACCTGAAAGATTTCAGATCCTATACTGTTGTAGATGTTGAGTTCCTGACTGGGGCTTGAACCAGAGACCTCTTATTTACAACTCCATCGCTTGACCTGCTGAGCTATAGGGAACTTCCCAGTAGCTACAAGCTAGTACAGGCATTGGTTAAAAAAATACCAACTCTGACAGCACTACATGTGGTAAGTTATACTTTGCCATATCCAATTTTTAAACTTCTCCATTTCATAGATTTTAAGTGTATAGGTTCTTTTCTTTGAACAACCAATCGATGTTACTGCTGTTCATCGACATGTTCCAGGAAAATATTTCACAATATATTGCATGATTTCAATGGAGGTTGATGATTGCTTCAACTATTACTTACTATGAGTCCGAAGTCAGCTGGTCCCACCCCCACAATAACCACAGATAAGGGAAGACTACTGGACTTCACGAGGCACTCAACAGTATTGTCTAAATCATTCAGCACTGCATCCTGGCACAGAGAAACAGACAATATTGTGAAGATCTGCTGCTCAATAAGTAGTGTTCACCTGCTGCTGTATATTTCACAAAATTACACTCACAAGAAAAATGTACTACTGTCTAGGCCCATTAAAACCTGCTCAATTGTCCCATAATTATGAATCCCTGAGTGATTGAAGTTCTCTGATGTTGAAAATACTAATTTGGCTTGGAAGCATAATGTTCAGTACCCAGCATGGAAAGCAATCCCAAGCAAGATCCTGTGACAAAGTACCCACAAATACCAAAATGGTCCTGAAAAGAAAATCGACTTGGCCCCCATGTGGCGCAATAACCTACAAGTGCATCAGCATGAAAATACCAAGTGAGATCTTGAGGCAAGGTACCCACATACCAAATTTGGAATGAACCTGTTCATGTTTTCCAAATTTATTGTCCAGAAACAAAATTTTAATTTGTCCCCCTAGTGGCGCCACCCATAAGCAGCACATCAGCATGAAAAACAATCCCAAGCAAGATTAGACAAAGTAGAAAATTTGAAAAGAATCCATTCTGGTTTTCAAAAGTTAAAGTCCGGAAACGAAATTTTAACTCAGCCCACAGGTGTTTTTCATATAAAATCTGAAAAGAATCCGTTCAGTTTTTCAGAAGTTATTGTCTGAAAATGAACATCAATATAATAGCCCTTTGGGTGTAGAGGGACAATAAATCACGGTATAGAATTTCTGCTCGACCTTGAATTTTCAAAACAAAACCAAGCTAATGTCATTGTGTTTGTGATCGTGGGTATTGTATATGTGCATGCACTGTACAATACTGACATTCTTTCAATAAACCATATTACACCAAACAAAATATACACACAAACATTGATTTGATATATCGTACTCTGAATAGCAACTTGTAATTAAAGAGATTTAAAAAATAATTTTTACTTTTTACTTTTGAGATAATTGGTCTGACACACTATTTCCAAATTCAAGTTTTACTGAGGTGGGTTATATTTGAATGTACTAGACAATTTCTGTGTATTTTTTTTTTTTTTTTTAATGCGGCAACATTTCGGGAAGGATTTGATTTAAGATCCAAAAATGATCATCCCAAGCTTGAATTGTCTGTCATTTATCATTACTGTGCTATGAAATTTGCTTTTCAATGGCAGGTTTTACACAAAATCCTAGTCATGTTCCATTGTAGATATGTTTTAGAAGCTGTTATAAATATCAAAGGTGTTATAAATACCGAAGATTTTATCAATATCAAAAGTTTTACAAAGATTTGATATATACTAAATAAAAGTTATAAATATCAGAGGTTATAAATATTGTAGATGTAATAAATATCAAAGATGTCATGAATATCAAAGACTCACTGTGACTACCATGAGGACATGGTACACCTGATTTTCCTGCGAGACTTCTGATTGGCTGGCTAACTCCATGGCCTTGTTGATGATTGGTGTAAACTTGGTTGGTCCAGAAAAGATGAGTGATGATACTGCTTGATGGTAAAGGTCACTTATACTCTGAATAGGATAATCAAAAATAACTTTAGCTTCAATTCACTCAGGAATTTTTTTTAGGGATGTCACTTTTTTAACTTCGTATGTAAGCAATCATTATTTTAACCAAATTCTTCATTTTGGGTGACTTCTCGAACTGTATTTTCTTCATCAAATGCAGATCTGTGGCATCCTGAATCTAAGTCAGCTCAAGTCAAAATGTGATCATTCATTTTCAGGTAGAGGGTTTTAATATCAGGAGTCTCACCTTAATCCCATTGACCCATGTGGTATCTGTGTTATTATTGTTGGACAGAGGAAAACAGTGGCTGACTGGGGTGTTCTTCTTTAACTTAGCACCAAACCCGTACACAGTAGCTTCCTGTTCAACATCATGTCTAAGGATCATTGAACCCAGTGTGGATATGGCATCTAAATACTGGTTATCCTAGAGGAATAAAACCATTTTATAATGCTCATATATGATAGAGACCAGGAACACAAAGAGGCAACTCTGAAAGCAAAATTCCAACTAATGTCTTCAGCATTCTATTTGCGGAATTTAAACATTATTGTCAGAAAAACAAGCTGAGTAGCTAGCAGGTCCTCCGCCAAGTAGCCTGTTTGAGAGCATACAGCATATACGCTTCCAATATCTCCTTAAATATAACTTGGAAAGTGGCTATGTGTATGTGGAAAGAGACGTTTATCTGAAATTGTTGAGACAATTTGAGGAGGTTTGGGAAGCAGTAATGGGTAGTGTAACACTGGAATGTAAGTCTGTAGTTGTATATGGATTTGTGGATGGTGAGGTTTATAAGTCGATGGGTGGAATAGATCAAGATATCGCGTTCACAACACAGATGGGTACAATATGGGTGAGTGAAATCCAATATAGTCAATGGCAGCCATCTTGGATTACATACTACCTCAATGAAAATCAATACCAATGGCCATCTAACTGATGTGAAGCACCTTCTCAAGTTTGAAGTCAACCGGAAGAATTGTTCTCATGATACCGCATTCACAAGATGTGGGACGGAGGGAATCCAAGATGGTCAATGGCAGCCATCTTGGATTACGTACCTCAGTAAAAATCAATACCAATGGCCATCTAACTGATGTGAAGCACCTTCTCAAGTTTGAAGTCGATTGGTTGAGTTGTTTTTAAAATATCATGTTCACAAGATGCAGGATGGATGGAATCCAAGATGGTCAATGGCAACCATCTTGAATTACATACTACATTGTACCTCAGTGAAAATTAATACCAATGGCTGTCTAACTGATGTGAAGCACCGTCTCGAGTTTGAAGTCGATTGGTCAAATTGTTCTCGAGATATCACGTTCACAAGATGCGAGACGGATGGAATCCAATATGGTCAATGGCAGCCATCTTGGATTACGTACCTCAGTTAAAATCAATACCAATGGCCATCTAACTGATGTTAAGAACCTTCCCAAGTTTGAAGTCGATTGGTTGATTTGTTCTCGAGATATCGCGTTCACAAGATGTGGGACGGATGGAATCCAATATGGTCAATGGCAGCCATCTTGGATTACGTACCTCAGTGAAAATCAATACCAATGGCCATCTAACTGATGTGAAGAACCTTCCCAAGTTTGAAGTCGATTGGTCGAATTGTTCTTGAGGTATCGCTTGCACAAGATCTGAGACGGATGGAATCCAATATGGTCAATGGCAGCCATCTTGGATTACGTACCTCAGTGAAAATCAATACCAATGGCCGTCTAACTGATGTGAAGCAAATTCTCAAGTTTGAAGTCGATTGGTCGAAGTGTTCTCGAGATATCGCGTTCACAAGATGTGGGATGGACAGAATCTAATATGGCCAATGGCAGCCATCTTGGATTACGTACCTCAGTGAAAATCAATACCAATGGCCATCTAACTGATGTGAAAAACCGTCCCAAGTTTGAAATCGATTAGTTGACTTGTTCTCGAGATATCGCGTTCACAAGATGTGGGACGGAGTGAATCCAATATGGTCCATGGCAGCCATCTTGGATTACGTACCTCAGTGAAAATCAATACCAATGGCCGTCGAATTGATGCAAAGCCCCATTCTCAAGTTTGAAGTCAATTGGTCGAATTCTTCTCGAGATATCGCGTTCACAAAATGTGTGACGGACAGAATCCAATATGGTCAATGGCAGCCATCTTGGATTACGTACCTCAGTGAAAATCAATACCAATGGCCGTCTGACTGACGTGAAGAACCTTCCCAAGTTTGAAGTCGATTGGTTGAATTGTTCTCGAGATATCGCGTTCACAAGATCTGGGATGGACAGAATCCAATATGGTCAATGGCTGCCATCTTGGATTACGTACCTCAGTGAAAATCAATACCAATGGCCATCTAACTGATGTGAAAAACCGTCCCAAGTTTGAAATCGATTAGTTGATTTGTTCTCGAGATATCACGTTCACAAGATGCGGGACGGAGTGAATCCAATATGGTCCATGGCAGCCATCTTGGATTACGTACCTCAGTGAAAATCAATACCAATGGCCGTCGAACTGATGCACAGCCCCATTCTCAAGTTTGAAGTCAATTGGTCGAATTGTTCTCGAGATATCGCGTTCACAAAATGTGTGACGGACAGAATCCAATATGGTCAATGGCAGCCATCTTGGATTACGTACCTCAGTGAAAATCAATACCAATGGCTGTCTGACTGACGTGAAGAACCTTCCCAAGTTTGAAGTCGATTAGTTGAATAGTTCTCGAGATATCGCGTTCACAAGATCTGGGACGGATGGAATCCAATATGGTCAATGGCAGCCATCTTGGATTACGTACCTCAGTGAAAATCAATACCAATGGCCATCTGACTGATGTGAAGAACCTTCCCAAGTTTGAAGTCGATTGAAAGAATTGTTCTTGAGATATCGCGTTCAAAAGATGTGGGACGGACAGAATCCAATATGGTCGATGGCGGCCATCTTGGATTACGTACCTGAGTGAAAATCAATACCAATGGCCATCTAACTGATGTGAAGCACCTTCTCAAGTTTGAAGTCGATTGGTCGAATTGTTCTCAAGATATCGCGTTCACAAGATGTGGGACGGACGGAATGACGGACGGCTAGCATTTCCAAGTCCTCCCACCACTTCGTGGCGGAGGACAAAAAACCAGACAGAAGTTGCAATAGCACACTACTTTTCAACCAATTCCATGAAGGGTTTTGTCTCCCTTGTTTCACTAGAGGCGCACTGGTGCAGGGAACTCCTAGTATATACTAAAGTTATTATTCAATTATTCCAAACTATCCTTCTCCGTAATGCAGGTTGTGTACACCGTACCAGACGTGCATGCACATGTGGGCAATACAGCTGTCCATTAAACAGTTAATGAATGCATGATATTCAAGTGTGATATGTCACCTTTATGTGATCTCGGTATATTTTGACGAAGGCCTAGTTTATGCGGAGAAAAGCTGGAAAACAAACTCTTTGAAGTCCCGGGCAGAAACAATGAGGTATCTCTTAAGTCTAAACAAATATGAACACGTGAATTCAAAACAATCAGAGGGGACAAAATATACAACACATTGCCTGGCATTATTCGCTCAAATATGGGCATACTCGGAGAGGTCATAAGGTCATATAGGCTATTTGGAGAGCCTATTAATAAAGTGGCTGGCCTTCGTCCTGGCGAATTTTACTTATGTTATGACCCTGTTTTATCAGACAAACCATGACTAGGGATGATGCCAAAAGATAAAGTCTAATAATATATGGTTATCGTGATCAGTTCATATGTGAAAACTAGGACCTGTGGTAAACAGGGCTTTAAATTACACTTGGGCATACCCCCTATTCGGCACAGCAAAATTTTTTAGGCAGGGAAATTTGCCCAAATTAGTGAAAATATTCAATGTCCCCGAATTCTGGAAAAATGGTAGGTTTTGAGTCAAATATGAGGCCTAATTGATGAGGAATCTCCATGAACATAACTGACCAATGATTCTCAATGCAAGAAAAACATTTGAAATAAACCTATTTTTGTTTTCCTCTGTCAACGGGAAGAGCACATGTGCATCTTCAGACTGTGCCGATAATATCCACCAAGTTAACTGAATCAAAAGTGTAGGAGTTGCATTGACAAGAAATATGGATGGATGAATCTTCATTACTTTGAACTGTAAGGGCAAAAAATCAGTAAGGAAAAATCCTTTGTCAACGGGAAGAGCACATGCGCATCACCGGAGAAGTTGCGTTGACAAGACGATATCATCAAATCTACAGTAATTTGAACTGCAAACGGCACTCAGTGAGGAAAAATCCTCTGTCAACAGAAAAAGCACAGTATGCGCATCTTCAGACTGCGCCGATGATATCCACCAAGTATCGTGTCAACTGTATCAAAAGTGTAGGAGTTGAGAAGAAATATGGACGGACGGACAATCAGATGAACAGACAGACAGGCAGATGGACGGACAGACTTCCGTGGCTATCAATATAACCCCCGGGCATTTATGCCGGGGGATAAAAAGTAAATACAACTTTATTATGTAC
Source organism: Hanleya hanleyi (assembly GCA_036873755.1). NCBI lineage: Eukaryota > Metazoa > Mollusca > Polyplacophora > Lepidopleurida > Hanleyidae > Hanleya > Hanleya hanleyi. The sequence goes on along the minus strand of JAVTVY010030247.1, from coordinate 148 downwards.
CGTATTGTAAAGTTTAAACTTCCAAGTTTATTCAAATACCTCTATATTGTGGATATCATGCAAAGAGAGTTTTTCATCTATACCTCCATTTGATGCCTAAAAAACAAGGAACAAACACATAGAAAGATGCCAAAAAACTAAATTGTTT
>JAVTVY010030246.1:0-12532 GCA_036873755.1 Hanleya hanleyi | reverse complement strand
AGGGTGATTGGAGGTTTTGCAGGAACCGTGGTTCGACGAGGACCATTTTTTTCGTGTGGTTCATTGTCGGCGAAGAGTCCACCCAATACTGGACCCAACACGGAAGCGGCCAACGTTGCTAAGATGGCCCCGAGAAAGCCGCCTTTCTGTAACACCTTTTTCTTTTGTGTTTGAGGGACCCGCTTGTGGACTAGGGTTCGGAGACCTGTCTTATGCTTGGCCAACTTGGTCTTCTGAGCCGGAGTCAGTGGTACGTTGCCTTTTAACAGGTTGTACCCGATCTCGCGCAGACAGCGTACAAGGTCAGGGTCCGCACCGCGTACAATGGTTCGGACTAACTCGGGTGGGGCCGTCTTCAATACACGGAGCGTGGGAGCGTGCTTCAGTACTCGCGCAGACATCCTGTACAACTAATGCTAGAACCCACAACGCTGCCCTTTTTATCCACCTCACAGACAAAGTCAACCCTGCTGTGGTATTCATTCTTTTTATTATTCCCCATCATCAAACACACAGACCCCCGCTGGAGGCGCCACTGTGGGTGTGTTTACATTATTTTTGCATGTACACGTGGTGGGTCTCTCCGGGAAAGATGCCGGTCCGTAGTCGAAGGTGGTCGGGGGTAGCTTGCTTGAGGTCGAAGAGCATATACCCGTGCTGAGGGGTTGTGGCATCTTTGAAGGCTTCCAACGCAAACGGTGTGCGGCCGGGATACATCTGTCTCGCCAGGTGCAGCGGTTGAGTGGTATCTCTCGGGTTTTTGAAGACCACCAGGTAGTGGGCATTTAAGCTGATATTCCGATGTTCTTTGTTTTTACTGAACAGATTCTGCACAATGTAGATGATGCTGAGCCGTCGATGATGGCTGCCTCTCGTAAAGAGTTGGGTGACCCGTGCATCCGTCTCCGCCATGAGATCATCCAGAACCACCAAGGTGTCGGGTTCCAAATCGGCCAGGTTGGGTAGGCCTTCCACGAACGTGATGTGGGGCATTGCTGCATACGCTTCCTGCCATTCTCCGGAGTGGAGTGATCATGCTGTCGGCGTGTTGAAGGAGCTTCCTGACGAAGTGCGTTTTGCCGGAGCCCGTCGGTCCTGCGATGACGCAGGTGAAGGATGTTGCCACCGAGGGTCCATGGTTTGAGGTCTATCCGTTGTCGTGGTAACCCGCTCTTGTAAATTTCGTACGAGTGAACTGGAGTGGTGGTGGGTACAACGTCGGTCGTCGTTGTCTGTTCACGTTCAGAGATGGTGCTGGGGGTGGTACAACGTGGGTGGTCGTCGTCGTTGTCGGTTCACTGTGAGGGATGAAATCCGGTGGGTCTTGAGACGTAGTAGGTGTACTTGGTGTAAGTGTAGAGCTCGACGTGGCTTGTACGCGTGGTGTGCTGGTGGTGGTGGTGGTGGTGACTGGGCTCGATACGACTAGTGCTCTCTGTAGACCCGTTTCGCTGGTGCCTGGTGTTCTCAGTTGGTTAAGTAACGTACTGACATAGGCTACGTCGTAAAACACACCTGCGTACAACACACTCAGCAGGGTTAGCAATAGCACCCCAAAGCCTACTTGCGCTTTGCGCGTTTTGGAAGACGCTGTGTTCAGAGACGGTTGCACCGTGTTCATGGTCGGACGTGGAATGTAGGAGGACGGCAGTGGTGTCTGGCTTTATAGTCGTTTCACCTGGTTGGCAGCGACCCAGGAATTGAAGGAACTGGGCCAGCCTTGCCATTTGACGAAATGAAACGGTTTGCCACGTCGACGTTCCGTTTTCAAAATCTGCTCCACCGTGTAGTAGTCTTGCTGTGTTTTTACAGCAGGCTGTAATTCCGTGTCGTAAAACGTCCCCAGCAACGTTTCCCCTTGGAGATCTTCCAGTTCATAGACTCGCCGCTGTCGGGGTAGGCGCCGTTTAATCAGGAAGTGCTCATCGCTCCAGTTGGGCAAGTAACTTTTCTCGAACTTGCCCTTGACTTTACTGATACGTACAGGGTCCCCGACCTTGAACATCTCCTTCGTCGTTCGCTGCGATGGTCTGGGGTACAAGACACGCCGGACTTGGGCTTCATTGCGTTGGGTCACGGTGATGGGGGCTCTCTGTATACTTCGATGATAGGCTCGATTGTAACCCCTCACCAGTTTCGGGAGAACATCGATGTACCGCCTTGTATTCTTATAGGTGAAATATTTATACATGCGACCTTTAAATGTCCTGTTGAACCTTTCCACCACGGATGCCTTGGTCTCGTTGTACGTATGGAAGAAAAAGACATTCTGGGCTTTCAGAAAGGCTTGGAACGGTCTGTTGAGGAATTCCGTGCCTTCGTCGGTTTGCAAATACAAAGGTTTGCGCCCGGTCTTGAAGATGTCTTTGAACGCCGCTATGAGATTCGCCCCCGTTTTCTTCCGGATGGGTACCACCCACGCATACTTGGATAGGATATCGATGCACGTCAAGATATACCGATTCCCATCGTTGTGTTTGGAAAAGGCGCTCATATCGACCAAATCCGCTTGCCACTGGGCATCTATTCCTCCCACGATGACCCGGTTCCGTAGAAAACGGCGACGGACAGATCGATGTAAGGTATAGGTGTCTTGTCTTCTTAACCAATCTCGGACTTGGGCACGTTGTATCCCCTGGGGTTTGGCCGCTCGATAGAGAGCCGACAAGGCACTATAGGCCGCCGGACTGTCGGGACTGTAATATAAGTTATCCAACACCTTCTCCCAGCGCTTCATGGTGACAAAATGATGATGGACCCTGGCTCTATCGTTTATTTATAACGGGTATATCTTGGGCCGGTGTTTCTTTCTGATTTTCTTCGTGGGCTTCCACAGTGTCCATGGTAAATGACCAGTCCAACTCGTCTGATGACCGCTTGATAAGCACTTGATCCACATCTACCACGGCATCTTCCAATGCAGACCATAGATCAGGGTGAAGGGTAAAATGCACTGTACCTCCATCTAGCCGAGCCAATTAAGCAAAGAAAGGGCCGCGTCGGATGTACACATCGTGACACAAGTGGATGAAGTCGCCGTCCAGTTCACCAGACAACACCCGTTTGAATTTGGTCCAGCCCTCCCGGGACAGACGAATGTGAGCCGGGCACGGTTGTGTAGGGTCCGTGTCTCCCACCACCTCCTCGATGATATCGACCTTATCCGCATACACGTGCAGGAAAACCTCGGGAGTCAAGCTGAGATACGCCAGTACTATATGCTCCGTCATGGTCAGTACGTGAATGGTACCAGATTTCACTGTCTCCCGTATTTATAGGGAGAACCCCGTGAGATCAAAGGATCAGGTGGTCATGTCATTGGGCTGACTGAGTCTAGCCGGGTAGTCGTCGGGTTCATGTAGTTGTTCATGGGGTTCAGCCAGCGCGTCCTCAATAGCACGAGCCCACGCCAACTGGTCGGGTGTTCGATCGTCGGGTGTAAATAACTGGTCTACAATAGGCACTATTTCCTCCAAGGCTGACCACAGAGAGGGCGTTAGCATCATACTTCGTACATGGTCTTGGTAGCGACCCACCCATGAGAATAGGGAAGTACGGTATACATAAATGGCATTGTCCATGTGGATCAGGCGTCCGTCCAATTCACCGCTTAACACTCGTTTAAACTTAGTCCACCCATCACGCTGTAGTGTCACCGTATTCGATAAAGTCTCAGGGGACGCCCTCCAATCCCCGCCACTATCTTCCACCAGGGTCACATAATCTTCATAAACGTATAATCCCACCTGGTAAGGTGTAAGGGGGAGGATGGCTCGTAGGACGGATGACATGCTTGGTCCAAATGTCGAACGGTGAATGACACACACTCTGTCTGACCCTGGTATTTATAGTGTCAATACCACAGCGCCAGGGTCAATAGGGCACAGACTAGTATGAGGCCAACCAGCCGGCGCTGGTTCCGGCGTGAGCGCTCCTGGTCCATGGCGCGAGCATCAAGGATGGCTGTCATAGTCCAGTAGTGGTGAGTGATGGCACGCCTCTCCATCGAGTGCACTCTGTGGAGGACCGCTTCTGTGAACTCGTTCAGGATCTGGCGTCGTCCCTCGTTGTCGTCGCCATCTGCAAACATGGACGGACCACTGCTCGGTAACCCGTGAATGAATTCACCACGGTGGCATACTGTAAAATGCGAGTCGCATGGGGCTGGATCTCCGCCATGGCTCTGTAGAAATGAAGGTGTGGGATCCAGAGGGACGTGTTTTATAGACCAGATGTAGCTCTACGGGTGTAGTGCGTGATACGTACTATTCTGATAGGTTAGTCCAAAAAAAAGGAGCAACAACAACAACAACAACAACACAGATTACAGATCAATCCTTTTATTATGCGTGAACAACATAGAAATGCATGTACTGACCTGTCTGTGGGAGGTTTCCCACAATGGCGTTCACCTTCGCGTCTTTTCGTGTACGTCCGTGTCTTTTCGTTAGAGTCCGTGTATCTTCGGTAAAGTCCGTAGGCATTGGGCAAGGAAGCTTTTTCCCGAGACCGAATCACCGCCAGACATGACTGCATCACCGCGGATGAATACATTCTTGCACTCACTCACACCACAGGTCGAGTGAGGTATCAAAGTGAAGCTTAGGTGAAGGAGCATCTAATGGACTGGGTATGGGGTTGACATATCGATAAAAAATGGATATGACCTTGAACTGATCACGTGACCTCCCCGTGATGACAAATACCCAGAGCCAAGTCAGTACATGCATCCCATAGTCCCAGGTCACGCCCGATTCACGCAGACCGGAAGTGACGTCATACACCTGCGCACAACCGTGATGGAAAAAACCCAGAACCAAGTCAGTACATGCATTCCATACAGGCAGAATGCAGGCAGGCAAGCAAGGCAGGGATGCAGGCAGGCAGGCAGACAGGCAGGGAGACAGGTCAGATCAGGTAAGTCAGATTGAATACAGCCGCCATTTTGAACCCACCCACTCACATCTCAACTCACACATGCGCACACACACACTTCTGACGTCACACACAGTTCTGCGCATGCGCAAACCTCCCACACAACACACTAAAACGGACCGCCATCTTGTCCCACCTCCCACACGACACTAAAACAGGCCGCCATCTTGTCCCACCTCCCACACGACACTAAAACTCGCCGCCATCTTGTCCCACCTCCCACACGACACTAAAACCGGCCGCCATCTTGTCCCACCTCCCACACAACACACTAAAACAGACCGCCATCTTGTCCCACCTCCCACACAACACACTAAAACCAACCGCCATCTTGTCCCACCTCCCACACGACACTAAAACAGGCCGCCATCTTGTCCCACCTCCCACACGACACTAAAACCGGCCGCCATCTTGTCCCACCTCCCACACGACACTTATACCAGCCGCCATCTTGTCCCACCTCCCACAGTCCCTCACGCGCACATCCACAATTATGACGTCACCACCAAGCGCAGTCAAACTACATTCTCGCATTTGATTGGTCAATATTTCACAATTGACCTCTATGACCTCTACATCCGGGTTTTATGAGCGTTTAAATGCGGGCTGTATACTACTGACCTATTTCAGACATGAGGCACCAGAGGTGCTACAACCCATCAGCCCCCAAACAGTCCACACCAAGATGTTTTTATAGGTGTAGGAGTTTGGATGCATAGCATAGAGTTATGGCATTTGTATACGCTTTTGTATGAACCACTGATTGAAAGATTGGGCTCAATATAATATCTAGATTCACAGGCACTTTAAAAAAAAGAAAGAAGGGAAGGAGGCTTTTTATATATTTTTTTCGCCTACTTTTGTCCAGACCCAAATATATCCATCTTTTCTGGCAAACTGATGCAGTAATTCAATACAATTTGCGTGAAACAAAGAATGTTCTTCGAGTTGCCGCATGTGAAGAGTCAACCAAGCTCACCAATACATGTACTATTTCCTGCACAAAAAAATCAAACAACTCAATATTCAAGAACAGGTGCCACCTATAGACACAGGTGCACGAAATGCAAGCGCAAGCGACGTCTCGGCGCATCCCCATAGCAAATTTGAGAAGAATCTGATGAGAGATTTTGAAGTAATTGCCCGGAAACCAAATTAAAATATTGTCACCTGGTGGCAGGGTCACCTGCTGACACAAGAGGGCAAAACATATTCACAAGCGACAACTCAAAGCATGGTTATGCATACCAACTTTGAGGAGAAGCCTATGAGCGGTTATCAGGTTATTGCCTGGAAATATATTTTGGATTTTGCCACCAGATGGTCTCACAATTCCAAGCGACATGTCATGGCATTGTATATGCAGAGAAGATTCCGATGAGTGGTTTTCAAGTTATTGAATGGAAAACAAATTTAGATTTGCCACCGAGTGGTGCCACCTGTAGATACAATTGGATGAAACGCAATCCCAAGCGATATGACATGGTACATGCATACCAACTTGCCCGGAAACGAACTTCAGATTTTGACACCAGGTGGCACCACGCAATGTGTGAGTGAGTGAAACGCAATCTCAAGCGACATCTCATGGCATGGTAAATGCATACCAAATTTGAGAAGATTCCGAAGAGTGGTTCTCCAGTTATTGCCCGAAAATAAATTGTAGAAGGACGGAGAGATGGATGAATGAACACAAGAACGGGCAAGCGGAATCTAGTATACGCCCTACTATGTACTGGGGGTATAAAAAAGTATCCGCACAGCTGTGAGGAAAAATCTGTGACGTTGTAATGCTATTGCCGCGGCCTGAAACTAAACGTCGGATGAGACTTCTGTCCACTGGGGCTTTTGTGCAGATCCCCAAAAGAATGCTGAACTGTTCGCATATTGTAAGGACACATCGTTTTGTTGACAAAATACAATTTACTTTTGTTATGAAGTTGGATAGATTCATTCCAGGCACAACTTATACTCCTTAAAGTTGTTACTTATTCAGAAGATATAACAAGTAAACATTGGCTTTATTCAATAAATCACTCAGAAAGAAAGCCTCTGTATTCCGTAAACATAGATCTGCAAGCTCTAAGATGACCCTTAGTTAAGAAATTAGTTCCACAGATGGATACCATTCTCTTATTTATATGTGTTCTCAAGGCGTGGGAATTTCACAAATTACAACTGAAGCATAATTAAAGCCAAATGAGTAATGGGTAAATGGTTATTCATGAACAGAAAGCGTTGTGGAGATTTAAACTGGAGAGGTGCACCATATTTCCCAGCATATTACAGCTCAATTCTCCATATGGTTATCTCCCCTGTCCACACCCCTTGCAGAAACATGTTTTGCTGTAATATGTAGATTTATGTAGATCAGGGAAAATATTCCATGAATATTTTGGAAGAAGAATGGAAAGAAAAATTATTGTGTAAATGATTTGACCACCACTGGATTTTATAAACTTACTACAAAAAGACTCATCATAGATAAGGCTGAAAGACGGACACACGATGACCTCACTAATGAAAGGTACAGAAGGCACATCTACATATTCCATGCTATAACGGACAGAACTTTCACCGGCCAACCTTCTGTAGTTCCTAATGAAAGGAGGACAGAGACGTCTGGACCGACAGACAGATGGGGCGACACAATACCCCTGAGCCCAATCAAACTGAGGGGTAAAAACGCTCGTATGAAGCAGCCTCGGGTTTCTACACTAAATCACCATCTGTTTGACATTTCTGTTGGGGGTTTCTCGCCATCTTTCATAAACCTGCTTGGTAGAGGAACAGCATTCCAGATTGATGATTTTCTTGTTGAATTGGACGTCTTGCTATTTCAACCATGTCTGGTCTACTGGTACCCCTCTCCCCCTTAGTTTCCATCCCAAACATTCAATCATTGCAATGTGACAAAAACAAATAGAGAGCTGAAACCTATTGACTGTTTTTATCATTTTGAGCGTATTTGCATACACCTAGGAGCAAAAGATTTTGGGTATATTACACTAAGTTGGCAATGGGGTGTTTTTTTCGTTTTTTTTTTTCGCATTAGCTTGGCCCAAGAAATAAAAGAGTAATTTATTTTGTTAAAACTAATTATCATGTATGATATTTATTAGTTTTACGTGATTAAAAATTCGAATTATAATTTTTTTTTAGAAAAATCTGTCCAAAAAAATAGGCCGAAAAATGACTTCCGAGAAAATGACGTCACTGTGACGTCAAATTGGCGGCCATCTTCAAAATAGATTTTACATTTTCTGATAGAGCTTGATTCTAATATATAGTATGCAAAGTTTTAGCCCTCTAGCCCCAGGGAAAACAAAAATATGAACGTTGCCGAAATACCATCCCCCAATTTGCATGACACTCCAAATTACGCACAGACAGGAATTGGTTAAGCGCAAAATGACCTTGAATGCTCAAAGAAAACCTGGCGCCAAACTTCTTCTATTTCAAACATTATAACAAATAAGAAATCACATGGTGCCAATTATTTACACGCAAAATCTACTCGGGCATATTTTGCGACAATTAGCCCCATACTATAAATGTGGTAAATATGTATAAACATAACTCAGCACTATTTAAAAAAATGACCACTCTGCTTACAGTGATGATAACTTTGGCAACTGGTCGATACGAACCACAAATATAAGTTGGGAGTTTCATGTCAGTATATCCGTCGGGGTGAATCTTTTGTATAAAAATTAAAGTGGGAATGGGGGATTATATGATATGAATCGTGACCAAACTCTGTGAGTACGTAAGTACTTTGACCTTAGCGAAAAGGGAAGCCCTATTAATTTAGACATCATAGGTTGAGTTGATTTAGATAATGCTGTATGACAACTTTGTAGTCATATTCCTTCAAAAAAATTATGCATACATCTACATGTTATTTTTTCGGTGGATGCCAGATGTCTATATATTGTCCTAATGTCACCTAATTGCTTTACCCTCACATCTGTGAAGAATTTTTCAGCTAACATGGACGTATATTGAAGCGCATCGACTCTTGTTCAATATAAGTCGGTAGGATTAAGTTGTTCACTACATTGATCATGCTCATAGAGATTACGGGTATCATTAAACGCAACATTAAAAGGGTGCTGGAAAACGATGACGACGTAGTGACGAAAAGTCATATGACCCCACAGACAAATATACTGACTGCATATTCTAAAAACATCACAAGAACCAAAAGTGATCCCTTTGATGATTCGTATCCCAGTCACGATTTTATTGTAGATGTTCATGGGGACATAGTTAATAATGACATGACTGCACGGCCCCTAGCACCGGCACAGAGGTAATCTTTGTATTAGATACAAAGATTTCAGGTCGATGGTGTAATAGCCCTATCAAGTCAAATGTTGGAAAATGATGCACTATGTGACCGCCAGATAGTAAAAAAACTGTCCAAAACGAGGGAGTATTTATTGAATGCAAGATGCCCGACGTCGACCAAGCGCTTCTTTCTCTACCATATTTACAAGTCACAAAACTACAATCACAATGATTAAAACAGAGGGCAAGCCTCGGGGACGAAACGTCCACCAGCATTCTCACCATACAGAGGCGACAGTTAACGCAACATTAAAAGGGTGGTGGAAAACGATGCCGCCGTACTGACAAGAAGTCATATGACCCCAAAGACAAATATACTGACTGAATATTTTAATACCATCACAAGAACCAAAAGCGTCTGTATCATGTCTCAGTCGGCTGTATTAATGTTAAGAAGACTACTCCGAGGGGAGTGTAGATATCCGAAGTAAAGGCAATTAGCATCCCTCCTGTCCTGGTTGAATGTCTCTTTCAAGACCCAGTCAGTATTTTTGATATAAAAAAATGATTTCAAAATTATTTTTTTTCATATCAGTAATAAACGAATAAATATCAAAACGACTTGCCACAAAATTTATCTGATGTTATATGTCTCAAACATATGCGCATTGGTCTCAATGGATGGGAAACAAAACCTGCTTTCGTGGCTACGATTTAGTGATACTATGCAAACAATGCCAAAAACCTTGAACAAATATGAGAGATCTACCTCTCTGAAATGGCGGTAAAAAGGGTCGTTTTGGTTAATAACTGTTGATGTGAGTTATTCATTATTACACTTCCAAATCTTCAGCCGATTTAGCTTATACCTTTGATCTACTGACCTCAAATTGGTACGTGACATCTGTGTTACCCATAGTTATTGTGGTGAAATTTGGAGAAAAAAATCGGTTAATTCGTTGAAAATCTAAGCAAGCGAATACCGAAAGAAAGAGAATGCGCATTCTGTGGGAATTCGCCAACCATAGCTGACACAGCCCAACAATTAGGTAAGCTTAAATACGTACGGTTTAATAAAACTAGGTCGCAAAGTGACAGACCAGCAACGAAGACTGGCCTATCATACTATAATTATTTTGTACGGTACCCCTAACGCCACGCAATTTTTTATCAATGTCACTTTTGTAGGCCTACATTTTGTGAGAAATAGGTCGCTTGATGTCATAGTGATCCGATAACTGCAGAAATGTTTTCAGTTATGGCTGGGTTGAGGTCGATACACGCACGCTCTGACGTGTATGTAGTATAGTGTATGTTAAATTACTGCAAACGAGACCAATGCAGAGAGACGTGGAACAAACTTTGTTCTGAGGTAGGCTTACCGGCATAAAGGAAGCAGGTAAAGAAGCTATCATATTTCAGATATCATGAATATGGACAATTCTTTTTGGCTTGTTATTATGTAAAAACACAACTTTTTTCAGGTTGTTGTCCGAAATTACGGGAAATCTGAAACATAATGCTATGTGTTTGCCAGTAGGTCCATCATATTCACTTGATAGGTCTCTGTACAAGATGTCAGACATTTCTGCAGGCTGTTATGATACATGTGTTGACTATCAGTTCACTTTTGTCAAGAAATTGTAGACCCTATATTGTTACCCATATGTAATTAATATTTAGAAAGCAGGTTATTTTCTCAGTAATGGAGCTGGGTAAATATCAGTTTCGTTCCTCTGTGAACGCTGTATGGCAAATAGGTCAGCTCAAACGACGCACTACCATACAGTAAGTTATCTCCATTCATGCACCAACATGTAATCGATCACTGACTCAACCGAGTCCATCATTCCTAGGCAAGGTTCGTCTGACAAAGTCGAGCCATGAAAGAAGACGAATTCACCAGGGCGAAGCCCAGTCGTTTATTAATAGGCATTCCGAACCACCTTCGTGACCTCATGACCTTTTCAATTATGCCCATATTTGAACGAACTAAACGTGAGGCAATCTGTTGTATATTTCGTCTCCTGTGATTGTTTTTAATTCACATGTTCGTCTTCCTATTTGGTTTGACTTAAGAGGCGCATAATGGGTCGATACTTGATGTAAAGATACATTGGCTATCGCATGCATTGTCTCTCAATCCTTACATGAAGTATTGAATCGTCTTGTACCCTTTACGCTGTTTCTCCGCATATACTGGGCCTTCTTCAAAATATACCGTGTTCTCAGGAAGGTGGCCTGTCACACTCAAACGTCGCCCTTCAATGACTTATTTTAAACGCAAAGTTCGAGTAACAGCCGTGCTTCCAACATCTGCATACAGGACTGGTACGGAGTATAATAGTCAAGCAACATGACTGATTTTATTATCAGAGTCATACCGTACGATCCAAGGCGCTTCGCTGACGAAAATAAAACGTCAGAAAACAGCCCAGAAATTCACATCCACACATCCCCTAGTCCCACTGTAATGATATATGGTCCATCCGGTTTCGCGATACACCAAAAGTAGCAACCAGAAACACTTACTTGCATTTCTAATACAGCCGAGAAAATGCCAGTCAAGAAATATAAACATATCCACCATATTAGTACAAGGGCTTTCCCAAACATTATACCCACCCACCTATTGAATGGAATGACCCTTGAAATTTTGTATTTTTAAATCAAAATACATAGATCTTTATATTTATATCTACACCTAGCTTGAATTCCTCATCATAAGTAACAAAAATGTATAAAACATAATTTCAACTAAACTGTTTGTGGGACACCTTGTCCTTGAGTTAATAGATTTTTTGGAAAATTCCTTGTATCAAGATGGTGGAGATGTTTACATTTCTTGACTAGGATTTTCTCTGCTGCATTTGGAATGCAAGTGTTTCTTGTCGTTATTATGGTGTATCGCAAACCCGGATGGACTATAAATGGTAAAAGTGGGGCTTGGGGTTGTGTGGATGTGAATTTCTGGTCTGTTTTCTGACGTTTTATTTGCGTCAGTGAATCGCCTTGCACGGCCTGACTCTGATAATACAATCAGAATCATGTTACCTGACTAGGAGTATACAGGCCTATATTATGGTAGATGGGCTGGTTCCACTAAACGTAATATGGCCTAGTTGTGTTCCGTTTTTCATCGAGATAGCATTATATATGTTATATCGGATGTGATCATTTATTTGACCATATCCATTCGGATTACAAATGATGTTTCCAGGAAAAACATCTCTCAGCAAACTTATCTCCGGAACGACAAAAAAATCGACAGCTGACGCTCCGTGACTTTATAGTTTATCATATT
>JAVTVY010030245.1:0-13462 GCA_036873755.1 Hanleya hanleyi | reverse complement strand
AACTAAAAAAAAAGAAAAGAAAAAGGGCTCATACTAAAGGACGGCGGAAAGGAAGGCCGCCGTCTGGATAAAAACATATGTTACAAGGCTTGGCGGGGGATAATTTGTGCCTAGATGTATTACTTGTGTAAATTTATACCTAACAAAACTAGCTTAATAAAAAAGGCCTTCCTGGCGTAAATTGTTTTCTTTTGAGAGAGATGGTATTTTCTGAGTTAAGAATTTCCTGTATAAAGATAGGTTGTTCAAGGAGGCTTTGTTTTTGCCGCTGTTGTGTGCATCAAGTGTATGGAAACATGATATATGCACCCAGAGCCCTGATCTACAGCTGTATGAAACTCAACATCTGGCATTGACGGCATGTTTAAAGGGTCTTAATTTATTTTCTTTGGGTAGAATTTAACTAGATAAAGTAACCTTGATCATGATGTGAAAATATGAGCACATACTTTGAGGTTTTTTTGTAACTCTTGAATATTGACTATATATCACACTGGGATATAATTTAAACAAAAAATTACATGTGTAAACAAAATATGTCTCAATTTTTCTTGTCATTTCAAATCTTGATCCATTTTGATTCCTTGATTAGCGGATACAGAATCACTGCCACGGAGTGTGTTGGTGTGTCACAGCAATGTAATTCCGATTCACACAACGAATCTGAGGTGGTTTAATGTTTATCAATGAAGAAAATCACCGATCAACAGTCAAAGAATATAATGCGAAACAAGAAAACCGGAATAGTACATTCATCAGATTGCCGATACCCAAAATATGTTGTCTCATATATCTAGATAACAACGCGATGTAGAGACGCTATTTATTCGTCTTTGTACCGGTTATGCTCAGGAGAATGACATAGAATCATTATTATCTTGTGCAGAGAAGGTGTTGGTCTTGAGTTGAATTACCGTAAACTAAATAAATGCTACCTTTCTACTATAGTACTATATATAAAAAAATGTTGTATTGTTGGGAAAATAATGCGATTCAAAAAGTTGTTTTGATCCTGGACAAGGGCACTGAAAACCATTAAAGAGATGTAAATGTATTTTCACACGTAAAGCTTGAAATCTACTGAACTTTTAATTATTCAATCTGTTTCCTTTAGTTAAAAAATTGTAAAATTAAATCGTTGATCGTTATTTATTTTTGGAATGAAGGCGCATTAGGAGACTGTTACCATCAAGTTCTGAGCTGACCTACTTTTGATGAAAATTTCTGGTGATTTTTATGAAAATCACTGGCGATTCTGACTTGGGCGGTGCCCATCTTAATATAGGCAGGACTTCAAGTGGCGGTGGGGATTTCCAAGAGTTCAGTTCGCGTTCGAGTCCTAATGCCTACTCCACTTCGTAGGTCCTGTGACGTTAGTCACACCGCTCATGTTCCTACGAAGTAGGCTACAGATCGCAAATTGTCCGGTAATGAGTCAGTGAGTCAGTCCATCCGAGTCCTTTCGTCGGCAAAATAAGGAGAACCATTGATATTAGAACCTTGATTGTTGGCATGAACGTGCATTAGGGCATTGTTACCAGCAATTTCTGAGCTGAACGAATTCTGATGAAAATTTGATTTAAATAAATCTTCCAGAGTAAATGTAGTTTGGGAGTAAGTAGACGTATTTGATGAAGATATGTCTACACTCAATTCTTTAACCAGCACCTGGTAATAGTAATATTTACATATGAATATTATATTATTCGGAGCTTTGTCTGCTGGGACTATGACGAATTTACTCTGGAGATTTGCTAGAACCTCTTGCGAATTGAGGTTTCTCAGTACTTGTTTTGCTTGGGGAAGAGTACTTCTGTCAATATGGCGGATTGTTTCAACGACCATGCTCTTGGTGAGGTCCAGCCAATCAGCGAGTACTGTAGGTTCAACTTTTTCTCGCTTAGACCAATCAATAACGTACTGTTCTAATGCAGACAGGACTATCTTCTGGTCGGCCTTCAGATTTATTCTTCTTGGCTCTCTATATTTAGGTCCTTTGATCAGGAGTAATTTCAGATCCTTATCACTCACCACATCAAGGTCACCAGTCACAATATGTTTGCATGGTGTATAGATAAAGTTCGACAATTCACAATCACAACTATAGGCTCCTGACGTGTATAAGTTCCAGTCAAACTCCTTGACAGCATTGGAGTAATTGAATATTTTGGTGGCTATAGATTTAGTATACTTATATGAAATGCAAGGAGGTTCTGTGAACTTGAAATAGTTTGGTACAGCGTTGCGTACCTCTGGATCATTCATGATTCGAGGTAAATTAATGATGTCCTGTCCTTTATCCAAGTAGTTGAGTTTCAAGAAAAGCCGATCTTGAGATGTTTCGATTATGTTCACTGGACGATACAACCGAAAATACGCTATATCTTGACATACTTTACTGATTTTTGATGGTATTATATTTCCTGAAGACGCAGATTGTTGTATATCTCTGGCTATTTGACTTTAAGCTCTCAGAGGTAACGCATACAGAACTGTACGTAAGCTACGTATACTATTGGGT
The DNA here is from genome assembly GCA_036873755.1 of Hanleya hanleyi. Lineage (NCBI taxonomy): Eukaryota > Metazoa > Mollusca > Polyplacophora > Lepidopleurida > Hanleyidae > Hanleya > Hanleya hanleyi. The sequence continues at coordinate 10,941 of JAVTVY010030245.1, read as the reverse complement.
GCGTTAGTTAAACCCACTAAGTAATTTAAAGTGATATGATCGTGAATCATCGAACTATTAAACTTTCGCCAACCATGGCTGCGTTGTCTCCGTTGATGGGGTTTAAATAGTTGGGTAATGTTGGATATATTTGAACGGCGGTTTGTAGCATTGCCGAACCCACTGACATTATCATTTAAACCAAACGGAAACAATGACCCAAGTTCTAGCATCCAGAATAATTCCCGCTGTCGGATTTTTCTCTCAAATCCAAAGGGGGAATCCTTAGTAGATGGATAGACGACGTCTATGATCTGAATACTAAAGTTATCCCAGCCATGCTCGGGTCCAGAAAAATGTCTACCTATAAGCAATTGCTTTTTCCTAACGGATTTTCTGTGACCGTTCACCCTAAGATGGAGTCTTTGGGTGGTCTTGCCAACATACTGTTGACCACACTTCTTACAGGAAACTAAATAAATACAGTTTGTAGTAGAACAACTAAGATCAACATACGAGTTAACAGAATATGAGTTACCAGTTAACGCGGAACCAAATGAAGCTGACGTATTAAAGAGTGGACACGTGAGACATCCACGATGTCCACACTTAGAAATTTTGAAATTATTACATGTAGAATTCGGTGCTAAACAATCATCAAGCGCAATATTAAAAGGTTTGATGTCGTGGCCTTGCTTTGCTGTCAGAAATATATCTGTCATTTGGATTGAAAAAGGTCTTAGTGCATTTCGGACTATTAGAGACTCGTCCGAGAAACCTGCACTACGGTTCCTCGGGTCTGTCTTAATATTATTTCTTTGTATTGTATTCATTATGAGTGTTGGGTGTGCAGGGGCCCGGCCTCGGGGACAACTTGTCCACCAGCAGAATCCAGGCATACACAGGTTAAAATTACAAGCGTCTAGTCCGTCATTCATAATCCAGCCGTCGTCCATTAGAGAATATCCGCGTCCATAATCCAAAGACCTATTCCATTTTCCATATAACAGTATTAGCACCAAATTCAAAAAGACAATCATAGTATACATAAACATAGGCTTGTTTCCTGCAAGAGAGAAGCGGTCAACAGTTTTCAATGATGCCGGCAAGACATCATGATGTTCCAAAAATATCAAATCCGTATCGCTGATCAGTATTCTTAATCCATAATATTCGTTATAGAGTCGTCATCTAAAAAAAAGATGTATCTCAGTCACGCTTTGATTGTGACTGTTCATATGAGTACCATGAGGATCTTGAAGTACATGGGTTCATACGGCCCCTAGCCCCGGGTTAAGCGGAATTAGACACAAGTTATGAAACGTAGCGCCATAGATCTTGCACGCTACGTTCGTATTTTGCTATCAGCATGCGATATGTATCGCCAAATTTGAGAAACTTTGAGTGGAGGCGCTTGGTGGAATAGCCCTGTTTTATAAGTTTCTGCAACAATGTTTTGTGACGTTGATTAAAATCATCACATTTGACACAGGATCTAGCAAATGCTACTAAGCGAGATATGTATACGCCATATGCAGGTCCCACTGGAATATTACTATCCAGAAAGGGATAGTTTACGATGTCGAAATTGTAACCATCTGTTTTGTCATAAAGTCGACGAGAGAGAATGCCCGCTTCATTTTTATAGAGATAGAGATCTAAATAAGATGTGCCTGTAGGGCCATCTGTAGTTTCCTTCAAATCCAGTGAAGGTGGATATATATATCCTTCACTGCGTCATTTATATAGCGATTATCCACAGCGAGAAGATCGTCTATATAGCGTTTGGTGAATGAGAAGGAACGGGCTTTGAATGGATCGGTTTTTGAAAGCGCATGCATATAGTCATATTCATAAGAGAACAGATACAGGTCAGCCAACAGGGGTGCACAATTAGTACCCATTGGAATACCTATATGCTGCTGATATATTGTGTTGCCAAATTTCACATAGATATTTTTAATGAGAAATTCAAGCAACTCTATAAACAAAGAAACATCCCATGAATGATATCTCTTGTATGTAGTCGAGCTAAAGAATGCTTTATGGCTTCCGGCATAAAAAATGCTTTATGGCTTTATGGTTTTATGGCTTCCGGCATTATGGCTAACCCAGCAGAACATAGAAAGATCTGGTATCATCCTTCAGATTAGCCTGTGAGCAACAATGATAAAAAGTTTACTGAGGGTGAAACAAAGCCGTCCTGCAAGCCACCCAAGGAATTTATCAGCTTGTGTTGGGACATTTTGTTGGTATCGTGTAAGTTGTTTAGTAGTTTACTCATTCAAATCTCCATACCATATTTTCTGTTATTCAACAGACAAATTTCTTTACTGGTTTTAATTGTTTAAGTTTTACTGGGTTTCAACTGCTACAGATAGTAACATAGTACTGATACTGTAGAAATGGGTAGTGTGAATTTAATTATTCCATGTTTAGTACAATTTGTTCACATGAATGGTGGAATGTCTGGACTCTCAAATGAAAGTGTGTTATACATGTATAGCTCAAGCATGTCAGGTTTGAGGAACAAACATAGTTGCAATTAAGATATAACCAAAGAAATTTCATGACAATTATTGAATCTAAGTAGGCCCCTACCTAACAAAATTAGCTTAATAAAAAAGGCCTTCCTGACGTAAATTGTTTTCTTTTGAGAGAGAATGGTAATTTCTGGGTTAAGAATTTCCTGTATAAAGATAGATTGTTCAAGGAGGCTTTGTTTTTGCCGCTGTTGTGTGCATCAAGGGTATGGAAACATGATATATGCACCCAGAGCCCTGATCTACAGCTGTACAAAACTCAACATCTGGCATAGATTGCATGTTTAAAGGGTCTTAATTTATTTTCTTTGGGTAGAATTAACTAGATAAAGTAACTTTGATTGTACTTCTTGAATATTGACTATATATCACACTGGGATATAATTTAAACAAAAACATTATATGTGTAATTATGTCTAAATTTTTCTTGTCATTTAAAATTTTGATTCCTTGATTAAGGGATACAGAATCACTGCCACGGAGTGTGTTGGTGTGTCACAGAATCACTGCCACAGAGTGTGTTGGTGTGTCACAGATTCACATCAGCACAGTAACTGGTAAACTATTCATTCAATCCCATCACTTTTAATCTTCAACAAAATATTCAATACTGTTTTAATCGAAAATTTCTGATGATTTTTGATGAAAATCTCTGGTGATTCTGACTTGGGCTGCATGTGCCCATCTTAATATAGGCAGGATTTCAACTTGGGGCGGGGGGGGGGGATTGTCAAGAGCTCAGTGCCTACCTTACTTCGTAGGTCCTGTGACGCATAGTCACACTGCCATGTATTACAAGATGACCACAATTACCCAGCTAAACATTATTATCACATCACCCGTTTCTCCATTTCTCATTTGACCTGGTACTGATCTAGCTGTACATATTATTTTTGGACAAATATAATTTTCTTTTTCAATTGTAATAATGTTCTCGTGTTCCTACATAACGGAAAAGAATTCAGGTTTTCTCCCACAAAATTTGCACTTATAGATGAACTATTTTCCAGCGACCGTACTCTATTGACTTTGCAAGCTTGTTGGTTCTTCCTTGAATTTTCTGAGTGGTTTTTCTGAAATCGTCATCGATAAATACTGTCAAATCAGTTGAAATTACAGTTGGCAGACCTGTATCATCCACCGTTTCTCTCCACGCAGATAGAACAATAGAAAGTTATCATTTAACCGCAGATTATAAAGTTCACGTACACTATCTGGCATCATATGTACCCCATATTCGTCAAATTTCTGAGATCAATATTTGATGCCTGTTTGGTACCGCGCTTTAAAAAACAGAGTCCCACCAATAACATTGTGTTTATTAAACCATAAAGACTGTCTAACTACATATCTCCTTCTTGATCACATTGTTTCACTCCTTGACATGAGCATAGATCCAGGAATATCAGACTTTCTAAAATACAACTGAAACAATTGTCATGTAGACCTTGTTAAAACAAGGGTCTAGTATCACACACCAGCTACTGGTTTCCACTAGAGCTGTAGAGTCGTTCGACCGTGGAAGAGATGCGTGCAATCCGCACTCCCCCCATACCACAATATTTAACCGTATCATAATCAATCTAATTAAGATTAAATCCGATCCGATCTCCTATTTGGATATGTCGCTTGAAGGATCTAACAGGCTTGAAGTAACTCGAGTGTCAACCAAACCTGAGAACGCTTCATAGTGCTTTCAAGGGAACATTAATGATAGAGTATTTTTGGTTGGCTCAATAATATGAGCCGCGATTGAAGTTTGAACATGTCGGGTGTATGGAAAATTAACTATAGTATTTTTCTTATAATTAGTCGCGGGTTTGAGGGCTTCTGTAAAATCAGCCGTGTGGTTAAAATCAATTTCCTTTTTCAAAACGTATATAACAAAGTTATATCTATAGAATGTCATACCCACTCTCCGTGATAACTGCTACAAAACTTGAGTTTTAGAGCTTTTTGTACTACCCGGGTTAAATGCCATAAGGGTTGTTCACGTGAATCTTCACCAATACATGGTATGTCGTCATAATCTATTCCTTTTTCTCTGGCCAAAGGGCAATAGGCGGGGCGAGCTATTCAGTTCTATATATGGGAAAGTGTCCTCAATCGATGTTACCTTCACAAGGACAGGGGCAATGCCCCCATGAGTGACTGCATGAATTAAAATGACAACTTCACACGATCTTTATTTCAATGACGGTGTAATCTATGGATGGCCGTATGACCTATATTTACATTTTTATAGCAAATATCCCATTATTGATCCAGTCGATTAGAGTCGGACATCATCAACGGTATTGTAAGTGTATAGTTTAATTTGATTGCTCTCTCGTTAATTACATTTGTAAATCCTACGATGCATCGAAGAGCACTGATTGAAATTCTGCCTACAAATTGAACTATTGATAGGTACAAATAACACGACGTCCTGGTGTATGAAAGCGACGTCGTCGTCCTATCACTCAACATTGTCAAAGGCGACACGCGACGCGAAAGGGCGACATCGTGTTTTGGAAGACGACGTCACCCTTTGCGTTGTCGCTCACGCTTTTGATGAGGTAATGCGGGGCACACTTTTGGTCCAACTAGATCACCATACTGTTGAAGTGATACGGTTATGCTGTGTCTGAGAGGCGTCCAAATCTTTGAGGTGTCGAGGACATTTGCATAACATAGCGGCTGTACTGGTCCACCCGTATTCTCGAATCTTTCGTTCTTTGTCAACGACAATAGTTTAATCTCATGTCTTCATAACCAAACGGAAAACAGAGCAACCCTTGAATGACATCTCGCCCCGCCTATTGCCCTTTGGCCAGAGAAAAAGGAATAGATTATGACGACATACCATGTATTGGTGAAGATTCACGTGAACAACCCTTATGGCATTTAACCCGGGTAGTACAAAAAAGCTCTAAAACTCAAGTTTTGTAGCAGTTATCACGGAGAGTGGGTATGACATTCTATAGATATAACTTTGTTATATACGTTTTAAAAAAGGAAATTGATTTTAACCATATGGCTGATTTTACAGAAGCCCTCAACCCCGCGACTAATTATAAGAAAAATACTATAGGTCATTATACACACTGGGCTGCATATATCTTCATATTGAGACTCTTAAATCACATGTTCATTGAAGAACGTTTCACCTGAAATCTAAATAATGACATTGACATAGTAACTTTTAATATAGAGGGCAGGCCGTTCCATATACGCGAACCTTTTATTTTCAGTGAACAGAAAGCAAAGTCCTTGGTTCTATTTCAGAGACGGTTGGCATTTCTTGTAGAATACAGATGAACTTCAGCAAAGCATCTTTAACAAGGTGTCAAAGGAAATGGATAAAATATAAATAACCATGGTGTATTACCAGGGGCTCTCATGAATGTTGTAAAGACGAACATGCTATTTTAGGAATATAATAACAATAATGATGTGTGGGTGCGTGGAAAAGTCTCAACTGGTCGAGAACTGACGTGATGATCTATAAATAGAACTGGTTGTCCAATAATAACATGATATATAAACAGAACAGGGATTTTCCCAATGGCGTCATAATCTATAAATATAATTGACGTCATGGTCTTTGTGGATTAATATATATTAAGTACTAAAACGCTTTTTTCAGGGATTATTACACATGAAGTAACAAAACGCTTTTTTAAGGATTATGACATATTAAGTAACAAAACCCTATTTTATGGCTTATTACAAAACGTCATGCTCCAGTTAGAAAGAGTATGTATATGTAAATGTCCACCTCAAAAAAGCAAATGAATTCATTGAACATTGCATGCATGATAGTATAGAAATTTTCAGATGTGGGCGCATACAAATTCTCCTAGCATCATTAGCTATGATGTGTATGTAGAGCATGCACATAACTCACTGTTCTTTGTTTATGGGGACAATATTGACCTACTTAGATTTGGGGCATTTCATATTAAGTATCAAAGCATTCTTTTAATGAATTATGAAAAAACAGGGGTTTTCTCAATGATGTCATGATCTACAAATAGAAGTAACGTCATGATCTTTGGGGGTTATTATATATTATAAGTACCAAGTCACTTTTTAGGGATTATAACAAAACACTATTTTAAGGTTTATTACATATTAAGTAGAAAAACACTATTTTGCGGCTTATTACATAATACGTTGTTTTAGAACTCTCGTTTTGAATATACCGAATATAGTCTGTTTCGGTACCCATAAAAAACTGTACCGAAACACATGGTTCAGGAAATAAACGTCAGTGTAACAGATGTAACCTGACAACGATACATAAAAGCAAACATGAAAATAGGAAATAAAGTCAATGAGATTCGTTGGACACCATTACATCCGACGAAAAACTCGTGTATGTTTAGCTGGATCGGCATCCCCAAAAATACGCATGTGTTATTTCTAAAATCAAAACTATTATACACACAGCTATTCCAGTCGTGATTGTATAGAATGCTCCTCGAACAGTTTTCCATTGAATGGAAGAAGCTGAGTTGACCTTGTTCACATTTCTTGCGGAGAGGCGAGGCCACCATTTTCGTCGATACATTTGGAGAACACCATAAGCTTGAAGCTCCATCAGTCTACAATATCAATAAGAATGTGTTTAATCTGTGACTCACCGAATTTCAGTTGCAGTGATTGGTGAGATTTTTTATTGAAGACGAAAACATAACCTTCGAAGGTAGAGTAAACTCCGTCAACATCTGCCCAATAACACGGTGAAATAGATATAAGGAAGAGATATAGAAGTGTGGTTTAACGTCGGGTTCAGCAATATTCCAACCATATAGCGACGATCAAACAAAGTACTTCAACAAAAACAAGTCAACAAGCCAGCAATCCAGAAGTAATCAAAACAACACACCAAACACATGTACATACATTAAAACTTATGCAACAAACCGATTTCTCTCAAATAACTTTAAATACGATCTTATTTTACCCAACTAAAAATATTTTCTAAAGTAGCTGACTGATAAATAGAATCTCTTACAATCTTAAAATCTATACAGTCGATCAGAATATGTTTCACTGTGAGATCTTCGTGGCATGGAATACACCTTGGGGCTGGGTTTTGTTCGTGAGTTAATCTGACATGGCCGATCCTACATCGCCTGATCATGGCTTGATGGAAAAGTTTCCGACTACTCAGATGAATATATCCTACAGTTTTTTGAAACTCAGGATGTTTGTTATTATCCACAACATCCATAAAGATTGAAGAAGCTTTCTCACATAAGCACAGATAGAGGGTTTGAAATCGCTATATGGGATTCCTACAGAATCAACCTCATTATCTAGGGCTACCGTAGCTATTTCATCAGTTTCAGTATTTCCTTATATGTCAACGTGGCTAGGCAACCAACAAAATGTTTATAGAATGTTCAAAATGGTGGAATGAGTTGAAGTTCCACTCTGTAATAGATATAAGTATACATTGCATTATGTATGTAATTGTTGATATATTTATGATAATTAATAATGATATAATGTTCTATTTACCCTTTGGATATAATTGTACTGATCGTAGATCCCAATGGCAGACCAAAACTGTTAGCTTTGTCAGCGAAAACATCCCGTCCACTTATAACGGGATACTCTAGCATTTGTTTTCTGTCTTTGTACCAAGGAACCTCAGAACCAATGTAGGCGTATTTTTCCGAGAAGATTTTGTGAATATGAAGGGTAATGTTGGTACTCATAACAGTGGGGTCACTGTCATACAGCTTCTGTATTCCTTGCCATGCAGTTCTCATATCTTGTCTGGTGCTGCTCTGAAAAGTTCAACAGATGGGAAGAACAATATAATCAATACTTCGGTTAGACATTAGTCGATATATAATGGAATTATTCGAATACGGATAGCGGAAATTTATTTCTGTATACAGATATAATGACACCTGTAAATGCCGACACCTTGGTGAACTGGCCAACCTCTGACTACCAACATAATCCATGACTCCAATACTTAAATTTGAAATATTTTGAATCTTGATAAACCAGAATCCTATCAATTAAACACAGCATTAAAATAGTGAAAAACGATGCCGATGTACTGACATCAAGTCGTATGACCGACACCATAATGTAGTTCCATGCATTGTCGATATACAGAGGTTCCACTGTATATTATTCTCCTTTCATTATAGTGTGTGCTAAATGTAAATGTTTGTCTTGTACAGAAGAACACATCCATTTGTGCATTTAGCATGCTAGTCTGACAAATCCAAGGCTGATTTGTGGGCTCATTAGAGGTATTTTACCTCTGGGGACTTTGGGCTGAATGTATATTAAGATAGGGAAAGTTGAACCACTCTTTGCACAGAACGCCTCGCCTTCACTTCGACATTGTTTCGTCTCTCTAAATGAAGCACGCTTACCTCAGCAAATTTGGACTTAATTTATATACATTGGTTCTAGATACAATTCCCGCACAAAACAGCAACATGGTTTGTCTTTTAAATTCCATTGGAATTATTTTGTCCAGCACCAGTCCCACCTCGGCGATATAGCTCCCGCCTACATAACAGTGGCAGTCAAACTAACAAAGCTATTTCTCTGCAGACTGACCTGTTTAAAACGTTTTCTCGAAATCATCGTTAAAAAGCATTACTACACCCTTAGTTTTGCACAGCATATCAAGACACGTTGTTCAAGTTAGAGAATCAACTCCCAATCAATTTCGACTCCCGACTCGTTACTGGCAAATGTTGAAAGTTCACCAGCGAATTTCTAAAATATTCTCTACAGATGCTTCTATTGGCTTTCATGTGTTGATATATGATGTTAAACAGGCGATATTAATTGTGTCTGAACCAAAGATGACTTCTCGATTTTGAACGAAGAATGAGCGACGGTCGGTTAATGAATGTCTCTGACGTTTGAAATTGCCAAACAATGACTTATGTTAATATTAAAATTAATATTGTTCCATGAAGAAATCCATTGAATTCTTCAACTCTGTGTAAACTCCATTCATACAACTTACATGAAATATAAGTTCTTCTACCGATTTCCCAAGATATCCATATTTATACTCCGTTTGTTTGGTCAGCTCATCAAGGCTTGTGAATGGCATCGCACTACTGTTTGATGTGAGCGTGGCCACCAGGGTAGCACTGTACATGGCCGAGAATGTGATGGAAAACACATACAAACTACAGAAGAAAATCCTACCCGCCTCTGACACCGGTAGATGCCTGCCACCTTGAACGACAACATGAGAACAACTTATGTTTACAGATATAAATGGCACGGACAGATATTTGAAAGACACACAATGCATTAAAAAAACAAGACAGTGATATATTAATATATAAAATTTGAGCGATACGCAAGAGGTGGGAAAAATTGACCAAAAAGCAAACATATGACTCTACAGGAAAGCATCGCTCGGCACCTAACATACAGACCCGAGAATACGATGGGTTCTCGGACGTAACCTTAGTATCTCAGCCGTGCTTTTATTCCACATGTTCATTTGGAGAATATGAAGTATCCACACGGCCCCTGGCACCGCCTTAAGCGGAATTAGATACACTAGATGGGAAGCTATGATGACAGATCAGCTCAAACACCACATATAAACTGATATTAATGGGTGAGCATCGTGGACGTCTGATGGAGTAAATGCATCAGAATGGGGTAACCTAGTATATGATAGAATATCCAGGGAAACGAACCTGCAATACCCGACGTCGTATCACTTAAATTTCTCACCAAAACAACCTACATATATTTGTCGAGTGACATGTATAGAAGGCGGTAAAAAGAGGGCGATACATGTGCAAAAGTGAAGCAATAAACATCACCGAGATTAACTATATTGTATAAGATATGTCAGAAATTTGTTAATACTGTCTATAGCCAGATTTATTTAACCTAAATTTGACTCTATGAGTATAGTGGTAAATGCATAGCCACCGGCCAATAACTAATATACACATATATTTTGGATAGCATTATTATATTGAATAACATTTATAGACTGATTTATTAAATGCATGTAGTCAAAAACAGTTGAGTTATAATGTAAGATAAGATATATGTAGAATGTCTCTGTTGTAAGATGCACCCAGCTAAATTGGATTCACGGAGGCAACACAGGGAGAGGAAAGAGTCTCTTATTTGGTTATTCTCTTTGAATATATTGAAGGCAAATATCAATATGTTCGTTGAACCATGATTAGTCCCATGTAACTAATTTATGAACGACGGATGAATATTCCAGTTCTGATCTGACGCTTGTTATTTATCTATGTGAATGATCTGACGCTTGTTATTTATCTATGTGAATGATCTGACGCTTGTTATTTATCTATGTGAATGATCTGACGCTTGTTATTTATCTATGTGAATGATCTGCCGGAGTGCGTAATGTTAAGACTGTTTTAGCTCTTTTTGCTGGCGA